>LPNX010085906.1:279827-324475 GCA_001517045.1 Pseudotsuga menziesii
AGTGAGTATGGTAAGAGGAAGCTTCTTGAAGTAACCGCGTACCCGCATTGTTTGGGGGGCAGTGACTCCAGCTAAAGCATGGAGGGATATCTTGGGTTGGTCATCCTGAGATGGAGGGTTAGTAGGCGACTCCTGAATGTCAACCGGAGCATCCATTGGATCGGGAGCTTCTTCACCAATTTCAGACGCAGGTGGAGAATCCACATCCAAGAGATAAAGCTTTTGTTGAACACATCGATGTCCCTGAGTGAATTTCTCATCACAATTATAACAAAGCCCTTTTTCTCTGCGTGCCTGCATCTCTGTTTCAGACAAATGCTTGATTGGAGGTGAGCGAGGAGCTGGCAGAATGGGAGGTCGTTGAGAACCCATATTTCGGAAGGGAACAAAAGAGGATTTGGAGAGCTGTTGGGCTGCCACTTGTCTTCTGCCAAACTAGCCAACCCCAGGGCTTCCACCATTGTGTTGGGACTGAACATTTTGACCTCAGAGTGAATTGCATCCTTAAGGCCACTGATAAAACAACTCCGGTAGAAGTCATCAGGTAATCCTTCAGTGTGATTAGCTAGTTTCTCAAATTCAGTTTGATACTCTTTCACAGTGCCAGTTTGGCGAAGTTTAGTGAGAGCTCCTGTGAAGTCATCAAAAGCACTAGGACCAAATCGTTGCAAAAGGAGCTGGCAAAAATCAGGCCATTTTGGCTCTTCATGAGCCTTGATGTACCAACGATACCATTGAAGAGCTTCCTGTTCCAAATTAAAGGAGGCAAGTGGAACTTTGTTGACATCAAAAGTATTATGAAGACTGAAATACTGTTCTGCACGATAGATCCATCCAGTCGGATCAGTACCATTGAAGCGAGGAAAATCTAGCTTCGGACCGCGAAAATTGCTGGAAAAAGAGAACCCATTGTCTAATGAAGACTCGTACTGTCGTCTGGTGTTCATAGCTGAATGCTCAAGATGGAGACCAAGAAATTTTTCATCCAGTTCCTGGAGTTTGGCTTGAATGGCTGCAAGTGCTTCCTCCATGGCTTTTGCTCCTGTGCGGGTGACAACCATAACCCGGAGGGTTTTTTTTTTTTTTTAAATCGCGGGGGGAGCGGCTAGAAAAACAAAAACAAAAACTATTTCAGTAGAGGAAAATCTGGATTTGGGATAAAATCGGAAGGGTAATTTGGGTTTGAGTAAGTTTTGGACACTGTCGAAAGGACAGGGAAGCAAAAATTGGGATTTTAGGAGCGAGGTGAAAGAATGAGAAAATTTGGTAGAGAGGGACAAAGAAGCAGAATGAAGAAAGGAATACGGTGGCAAAATTTGAAGGCGTTTGGGTGAAAATCGAAGGAGTTATGGCAAACCCTAAAAATAAACAAATGTGGGATTTCGGGTCTTGGGAAGTGGAATTTGGGATAGGGTCTTCAGGAATGAAATATGCAGAATGGAATTGCAGAGGTGTCAGTGAAGTTTCAGGGAAAATAGAGTTGAAACCAAGGAGATATGGCCGAAAAACAGAATTTTATACCCTTTTTTTTTCGCGTGGGGAGTGGGTAGAAAAACAAAAACAGAAACTGTTTCAGTAGAGGAAAATCTGGATTTGGGAAAAAATCGGAAGGGTAATTTGGGTTTGAGTAAGTTTTGGACACTGTCGAAAGGACAGGGAAGCAAAAATGGGGATTTTAGGAGCGGGGTGAAAGAATGAGAAAATTTGGTAGAGAGGGACAAAGATGCAGAATGAAGAAAGGAATACGGTGGCAAAATTTGAAGGCGTTTGGGTGAAAATCGAAGGAGTTATGGCAAACCCTAAAAATAGACAAATGTGGGATTTCGGGTCTTGGGAAGTGGAATTTGGGATAGGGTCTTCAAGAATGAAATATGCAGAATGGAATTGCAGAGGTGTCAGTGAAGTTTCAGGGAAAACAAAGTTGAAACCAAGGAGATATGGCTGAAAAACAGAATTTTATATATATATTTTTTTTAATACCAGGAAGGGATCTGCAACGACATGAAAGTGATCGGAAACAGTGGAATCTGCAATGGCGCGGAAGTGATCGGCAACAAATGGATTTGAAACGGCGCGGAATTGACCGGCAACAGTTCTGGACAGAGGAAATCTGCGATTGTGCAACTGAAAATAGATATGGACCCCAGGTATGTGCGGCTTCCTATCGGTTCAAGGGATTCACTCGGCCACTAATGCTGTCTGACGGCTTGCGTATTGGGGCAGTACCCCTCACTCCACGGCTTAGGTAAAACTGATAACCGCTTGGCCACAAACGACAGCTCTTGGTTTACCTCACGGGTGGGAACTAGTCAATCAGGTAGGGGTCGTTGCCCTTTTCGCTGGCAGGTCCTCTCAATGGGCCAGCTACTTCGGGGTTCCTATGGTACTCCTCACAATGAGTTTTAGGGCTTATGCCCAAGTACTTCCCACAGTTAAGCGGAGGGATTATTCCTAGATCCGAACCTGCAACAGAAGAGAAAAAAAATTTGGGCAGAAATTTCACCCAACGAGCCCAAGAAAGTGCTCTGATACCAGATGTGAGGACCCTGCAGCAAATAATTAATCAAAATACACGATATAGCAGCAGAACTCAAAATCACTTTTATATTAATCGCAGGCCACTTCGAGGGGGAAACCTCCTTTGAGCAAGCTCAATACAAAATAACTTCACGGTGCCTTCCTTGGCCTCAACACACACTTATATACTAAAAATAGGCACCAATACTATGGGTCAAAACCATGGGCCAATATAAACTATGGATCAACAAATACTACAGGCGGCTTATAAAGCATATGCGCCCAAAAACAATAACACAAACTATGGATCAACAATTACTATGGGACGACTTACAAAGCATATGCGTCCAACAACAATATACTAACACGGTAAAGAGAAGGATTGACATGGGTTCCTAACATGGATATACTCTTAGGAGGTTTTTGTTCCCATGGTCTAAAAAAAAACAATGGTGGATTTCGAGCACTTAGAGCACGTAAATCCCTGCAAGGTTATCTAAATGACCACAGTCTCCTTTAATGTGAGGGGATTGGGGGGGTGTCCCAGGAAGTTATCCCTTCATCATTTAGTTTGTAGTATTCATCTAGATGTTTTATGTTTAAGGACACTATGGTTTTATGCGAAGAGGCTTGTGAACTATGTAGGAAATTTCTTAAAGGTTGTGATATGTGTGATGTGGGCTCCGTTGGCCTATCGAGTGACCTTCTTTCTTCTTGGAACCCTACTTCGACAAAGTTCATTCCTTAAATTACCTATGGAGGCATCCTTATGGAAGGGATGATGAGGGATTTGGATTATTCATTGAAGCTGCTAAATTGTTATCGGACTTATCATCACCATTAGGTTTTTTGGTATGACATGGTGGCATTTGGTTTACTTTTGGACTTTCATCTTATACTTGTAGGTGATTTAAATTTCTTTCTATCTTCTTCTAAGTTTTGGGGCTATCAGTTCTACCTGGACCCTTTGACGACTTATTTTAGAGACATGATATCAGATTCCAATTTGTTGGATATCTTCCTGTAGCCACTTTCTCCGACCTAGTCCAATGGTAGAATAGGTGATGTTGGTATTGCTAAGTGTTTGGATCGATATTTGGTTGTGAATGACCTTGATGCTTAGTGCTTTAGATACATGTCACCGATTGTTAAATCCTTGATTTCTGATCACATTCCTATCATGGTCCAAATGGTGTCAGGAGATGATAAGCCCAAGTACCCTTTCAAATTTAATCATACCTTGTTAATTGAGTCTAACTTGACTCCATCAAGAATAGTTGGTCAAATTTCCATGATAATATGAGGTTGTCCAAGATGGATAGGTTAGTGGAAAAGCTAAAATACATCAAGAGCGTTGCTTTGAATTTGGATTTAAAGAAAAAAAGGACCTTAAGGCATAATTACAAGTTATTCTTCAATTGGAGGAGGATACTCGGTGTCTAAAGAGTCGGGGCATCTAGCTTACTCAGGGAGACCAGAATACATCCTTCTTTCATAGGAATGTTGATCACCTTAGGATCGTGAACTTTATGTGGGATCTAAGTTATTTTGAGGGGAGAATTCTTAACAACCAATATGATTTAGTTGACGATGTTGTTCGTCATTTTCACCGTACCTTTTGGGATCTTGGGTAAAATCATATCCTAAGTCAACTAAAGGTCACTCACTGCTTCCCCATGTATTTTTTCCCTGGTAGGCTACGGATGCTTGAGTTACTCCCGATGAAATCAAATAGGTATTGGATGTTTTTTCCAAACCTAAAAGTCATGGTCTCGACGGTTGGACTATTGAAATTTTTATATATTTCTTTGATTTGGTTGGGCCTAATTTACTCAAAGCGGTGGAGGAATCTCATGCTTTGGGTCGGGTCAGTGGAGGAATAAATGTGACATCTATTGTCCTAGCTCCTAAAATTTCTAATCCTCGAACCTTCAATGATTTTCTGAGCATACCCCTTTGTAACTTCGTGTACAAAGTCATTGCAAAATTTATTGCCAAGCATTTAAAAATGGTCTTGTCTCATCATATTTCAAAGGAGCAATTTGGATTTCTCAAGGATCACCAGATTTTGGATGTCGTCAATATCGCGCATGAGTGTATGCATTCGATCAAGACAAAGAATATTAAGGTTGTTATCCTCAAGGTGGATTTGGTAAAAGCCTATGATCATGTAAGTTGGTCTGTCCTTCGATTGCTTCTGTTACCAATTGGTATTAGTTTTTAGGACGTCTCCTTGGTTATGGAATGTGTCTCATCGAATATTTTTTAGTTCTAGTTAATGGGGTTTCGTTAGACTTCTTTATGAGTTATCGTGTCCTTCGTCAAGGGTGCCCACTTCCCCCCCCTACATATTCTTTTTAATCATCGAAGGTTTGGTTCTTCTATTACTCAAGGATTTAGTTGACCAAAATGAAAATCACCGATGTTATCAGGATTACCCACCATCTGTTTTTTGTGGACGATGTCTTGTCTTTTGGTAAAGGGACTCACGAGGAGTGACTAATTATCAAGCAATGTATGGACCTCTTTGGTGTTGCTTCTGGTATGATGATCAGTGAAGATAAATCATGTTTCTACATATCAGGTAATGCAGAGGGCTTTGAAGCTTTTGTACACTAATATTTTCCCTTTAATGTTGCTTCTCTAGATTCTGGTTTAAAGTATTTA
Organism: Pseudotsuga menziesii; assembly: GCA_001517045.1. Lineage (NCBI taxonomy): Eukaryota > Viridiplantae > Streptophyta > Pinopsida > Pinales > Pinaceae > Pseudotsuga > Pseudotsuga menziesii. The sequence continues at coordinate 285,012 of LPNX010085906.1, forward strand.
GGCTATTTCTTGGATCCCAACTAATATTACTCTAATGATTGGTTGTGGATTTTGAGAAAAATGGAGAGAAATTTTGGAAATTGGTGCTACTGTTGGATGTCTTGAGGGGTCATCTAGTTTTCACTAAATCCATGTCGAGAATATCCTCGTTTGTTGTTTGTCGATGACAAAGATTCCCACTTGCATTTTGAACAAGATTAGGTAGTGTTATTTAAATTAATTTATGGTTGGGAAAAAATATCAAAAGAAAATCCCATCGGCGAGGTGGGAACACATTGCTATACCTAATTCCTTTTATGGTTGGGGGTTAAAAAATCTCTTTGATTTCGCCAAAGCCCTAGGAGAAAAATGTTTGTGGTGTTCTATATTCTCAAATGAATTGTGGGGCGAGGCTATCCGGGGTAGATATATGAAATTTAGGTCAGTTGTGGATTGGATTTGTAGGCATTTGCATTCTTCAGTGGTAGGTTCCAATACTTGGAATGACCTAAGGATTTTTGTCTAGGTGGTGACTAGTTGGATGGCCTAGTTTCTTGGTAGTACAATGCAAGTTGGGTGGGTGTTGATCCCATTATTTGTGGTGAACACAATTCCTATTTATTTGCTAATCTCATTCATAAACTTCAGTATCGTGGTATTTATATCCTGACTCAAATTATTGATGGCGTTGTTGTTGATCATGGTGGTAATTGTTGGAAATATTTTATTTATCTGGGCCTTGTGGTGGGGTCCGTTGTGGAATGGATTCGATATGTTAACAGATTAAAACACTTGCCATTTTCTTGTCTTGCGAAGAGGACAACCTTCTCTAGTCATGGAATACTCTTGGCGATCATATTACTGCCAATCTTTCTTATAATTCTATTTCAATTCAATCATGGGATGGTCAAGCAAAGTGGTGGAATAAGTGCCTTTGGAATTTGTGTTTTTTGTTGAAAATTAAGTGTTTTTGTTGGCTCCTCCATCATGGTAAGGTTATCACTTAGGAGAGTTTTGTTAAAAGGGGGGGCCGAGGTCTGGGATTTTGTATTTTGTGCAGGAAGGACTCAAAGAATTCTCAACATCTCTTTGTTGATTGTCCCTTTATGTCATCAGTATGGAAAGATGTTTTGATTTCTCTTTTTGTGGCTAAGAGTTGGGGTGCTATAAATTTTGAAGAAATCCTTCAGGATTGGAATTCAAAGGACCATTTTTTTAGTTCTCTTTGTGTATTCGTCATCTAGGGAATTTGGAAGAATTGTAATGTTGCTTTTATTTGAAAACAAACTCATAAATATGATGGCAGTGAGCCATTCGACTTTGGTTTTATTCGAAGAATATCAATTGTTCTTCCCTTCTCAACATTATCGTCATGTTTCCCCTCCCATATTTGATGCAACTTTACCCTTTACCTTCCTTAATGGATGCTTCTCAGATGGGGGGGGATTATCAAGTGTTGGGATGACACTCAAGCTATCCCCTGAACATTTTTTTAAGTTGTGGATATGATGTGGTAAGGTTACCAATAACTGGAGCGAACTTCTTGCATTGTGTGGTCTCCTCCATTTTGTTGTTTTAAATGGGATTGAGTTTTTGTTAGTGGCTAGGAACTCCAAGGTCATTTTGGAACGGGAAAATTGCAAATGTCAACTACAGGTTTTTATTTTGGATGGATGGAAGCTCAGGTTTAGACGTGTCTAGTCCTCCTTTTGGAGGCTCAGTTTTCACCATGTCCATTATGAGGCTAATTCCTTATCCAAACATTATCTTTAGGTGGATGTAGGAATCTTCTTTTATGAGGAATGATGAGACTCTTTAATTGCACGGGGCTCCACTCCATTATTTAATAGTAGGACATTTTACTGATTTGGGATTACCTTTACTCTTTTTAGTAATGGGATGTATTTGTTTTCAGTTTCTTTGTCGATAGTTTTGGTCATCATTCGCTCTTAGTTGTTGTAGTGCTCAGTTTATTTCTCTTGGTTTGAGCAGGAGTCCAATGATACTCTTGGGGTAGATCATTATCCAACAATGGTTTTTGAAGCAGCCAATTTTGTAGAAGTAACAAATTTTTTCAGTCATAGTCCACATATATGAGGTTTTGGTTGGTGTCACTATGAGTTTCCTTGATTTTGATGATGCCCCATTGCTTCCACATCCCAAAGAAATTTGACCAATGGGTCATATTTTTTGTAATACACCAAGATTTAATAAATTGTTATTAAATTATTTTAAAGAATATTTTATTTTATCATTTTAAATATTTTTGACCTAAAGACAGAAATAAAACAAATGTAATGGATTATTATTTTATTAATAAAAGATACTGGACGAGACACAAATGAAATAGTTGTTGAAGAGAGTTTGCTGACCCACAAGAGGAAAATACAAGTGGTTGTCGCTGTTGTGTGAGAACTCAAGGTGCATGAGGCATCTTCCCCAAAATCAGGTCACAACTCTTTGTTGAGTGCTAAAGAGAAGGGGGCTCATAAGTGACCAAGTCCTAGGAAAAATAATATATAATAGTATGTCCATTAGAAAGCAAGAGGCTAGCATTGGACGGGGGATTGAATCTGATAATGCAAGAGATGGTGGATCAAGTAGATTTTGCTCTTGGGGTTCAATGAACAGGCTTGGGGGTTCTGGAGCAAGTGATTTGGTTGCTCTAGGAGTTGGTTTGGAGGAACGACTATTCCATTTTTGTTTTCCCGATAGTGGTGCCATGTTCCTTGTCTTATTCTGAACCGATCAAAACTAGTTACAATAGGATGTCTATCTCAACTTTGAATCAAAACTATTTTCTTTTAAGCAGAAAAGTATCATGCGTCAGTATAGGATAATGGTTCATTATGTATCAAATTAGAGTATGGTTTTATTACATATATGTTCTTTAAACATTTCTATTATGATTCCAAACCTAGTTATTCTTCCCTATGGTGGTTTCGAATCTAAGTACTCTTTCTTTTTAAAATATTTTCATGTCTGTAAACTAATACTCTTAGTATGTTACTCTAAACTATTTAAAAACAATATTCATAATGTATACTAGTATAAGTTTAGTTAACTTATGATCGAGTTAGATAGAAATAATATTTTTTCTAAATATTTTAACAAATCACATATAGAGCACCAAAATAAATGAGATCGGATATTACAGTCAAGTAATCCTCTGCATCAAACAACGAGTCGAAAATATTTTAAATTGGATAGTTCTCTTATCAGGCTAAGAGTCGAAAGTCTTCTACAGAAGTATAACTTATTAAAAAAAAAAAAATCCCATTTCACAAACCCCATTACAAATCAAGAAGGTTCAGATTGGGATCTAAATAAATATCTACAAATACCCTACATAAAATAATCAATATACATATGTATGCAATTAACGGATTATACGAATAATGGTAATCATAAAAAATCTAACCGTTCAAATAGAGAATCTCAAGTATCCTATCGGTTATTAAACTAAGAGTCAACGATAAAAATCAAGGCCAACCCTTAAAACAGACTTTGGTTCAAATCCAACTGAAGGCTCAGATTTAAATAAATAAATGCTACAGATTACCAAATCATATGCCCATATATTCTCTTAAACAACGGATCTTTCCAAAACCAATGTATGGAAATAAGACCATTGAAGGATGGAAACCATTACATCAATAAAGAAATATACAAGTATTTGTTTTATATAACCACAATATAATTTCATGACATGTATTTCAAAGAAAATTCACAGAAATCACAAAGACCCCATGGGTCACATTAAGATGTATAAACATCAGTACTGCAAATCGTTAAGCAACAATTTTTCAACCCATGTGGTCATAAGACCATCACAATGGCATCCACATCCATTAAAACAAAAGGAAAAATTCCATTAATTTATTAAGTTACAGGTGGCGGTAAGTCCATCCACGATGGCTCCCACAAAACCCTTTAAAACCTTAAAACAAGATACAACACACATAACCAGTTAAAAATGAATGGTGCAACAGAGAGGCTATAAAGACCTCTGAAAGTTAGATTTTAAACCCTAAGGGTTGAAACAAAAACACTGTAACTTATCTTGCATGAGGCAGGACCCTGAACTTCCATCACGACCCCAAATTTCTCAATAAAAAATCCACCTGCAATAACAAATGAAACAGTCAACAAATATGCGTAAAGTTTAAAACTGGATTTTAAAATTGAGTAAGGTTCCATAGTTACCTAAGCGTTCTAAGATGCGGGATTGGGAGGAGGTGACCCCATCGCTATCCTCTCTAGTTCTCTCAACCTGCAACCAAGTAGCCACAGTCAGAACTGTAATAAAAGTGAAATAATGTAAACAAAGTAATTTAAACCTTTGAAGTTCCTTACAGTGGTTGAGTTGCAGAGAAGGCCAAGGTTCAGCTCTTCCTGGACACCCTCATCCCTCCTCTACCTGTAAAACAAATGAGTCGGCATCAATATTTTACAATGAAAGATCATAAACCACTTTAATAAAAACCTTGCAGAGTTTAGGTTGTTGTCTCTTACCTGGTAAAGGGAAGATTTGAAGCTAAAGACGGTGACTGGGTTCGTTGGAAGCGAAGCAGCATGCTATGGGAGACCATTAAAGCCATGTAGACCTCTGATACACCTTGGGGATAAACCAGATAGAATACCATTATCCGTGGGAAAGTTTTCACACCCAAAAACCTCATAAAATCGCCATTAACAGAGCAGAGCCTCAATTTCCTTAGCTTACAAACTAATTAACCGAATAATGTAGGGTTCATACAAAGACAACACCACAATAAACCCTATCGAACCCTTGCAAATCTTGTTGTATAGGTGGACGACCGAGATTCATTCTCGAGCTAGTAGTAAAATCTTGGTTGAGTTGTCAACTCGCAGCCAGGGCAACACATTAATCCCGCAAGTAAACTAAATTACCAACTCACGGTTGATAGTAATCATAACATTTCAATCATTGTATTCAGGTCAAGGTTCAAACAATGGCGAAAAAGCCATGGTTCTTAACATATAAAATTTTAAAAACATTTCTACGATAACCTGTAAATCATTACATTTATGCCTAGACTCAACAATAGTGTAAATCGTAACCATATTATTGATATATTATAAACTTACAATCAAAGGCCACTAATCTAGGTAATGTTAATATTTGCGCTTAGGACCAAGGCTAGACTTGGGTCCTTTATTTATGTTTTTAACCTTGCGCTTAGGACCAAGGTTATACCTTGGGGCCTTTGAGCTTATTACATTTAAAAATATGGGAACAAGACAATACCCATAGTCTCCCATGTATTTTTCACATACACATAGCATATCTTTGCAACAAGACCTAGACTTAGCCTAGCCTTAGGGCTAAGCAAGGATTTTGTAATTTAATAGCAATGACTAGATAAGTAGAACAAAAACATCACGTGTAGGTATTGACGACAACATGACGATAATTTCGGTGAACATCCATGTTTGAGCAACATGCCATATAACAGTTTAAAGAACTGTGTAAGCAACTTTACAAACAAATGTATTTATGTTATAGCAACTAATACATGTAGGAACATCAATGATGAGTTGTGAGTATATGTATATATCCTTTAAATATTTTATTTAATGGATTTTTGAGGCACATGACATTTTTTCTCCAAAAATTCTAGCTTCTCAAGAATGGCCTTCTAGCTAATGTCATATTCCTCAATAACCTGAACCACAATGGATTAGATCTACTAATATTGATTTATTTTCCATAAATAGTGTTCCCTAACTTCTAGAGAAGCATGTATATGATATCCAATTGAAAATTTTAGCATCGCCATCCTCATAAGAGATGTTGCCTCTTTTCTCCCTTGCTTTTTGATCCAATTGTTGACACCTTTATATTTAGAGAGTTGTGGGAAAGATAGAAGGATGAGAATGCATCACAACAAAGCATCAAGATTAGTGTAAGTGATGCATAAGGCATAAAGGAATTTGGTAGAAGTAGACTAGAAACTACTATAAGTTAAGGAGTATAATTAATAGTTGTCACGGGTAATGGATTGGGATAGTTTTCCTTAGCCCTTTTGAAATTGAATCAACATGGTCGATTTTAGTTACTATATTTATATAAAATTCCTTTTTGGCTAGGGTAAATGGGATGGTTAGTTGAGTTAGATAGCTAGAGGGTTAGATGGTTAGTTGTTGATGTTCTTGTTGTTGATGCGATATGAGTTTGTTTGCTATCTTTTTGTAGAACTAGATTGTAAGCTTTGCAAGATGAATGAAAAAGGAAGTATTTGGGTCCCCTTTCAACTTTGTCTACGTGTCTAATATGAATGTTGAATGGAGTTATCTTGTTTCCCTTATTTGTTCATGAACCTTGAATATTGAATGTTTAGTATAAAATGATGGCTTAATTTTCTAATTCCAATTTTTAATTTTATGTTATGCACACATGTGATGAGTATATGCTCTAATAAATAATGTCATTGGGGTTGCAAAAGTCCTACTGCATTTATCTATAGATTTAATCTCTTGATTATGCTTTGGGTGAGACATTATCCTTTTTGGAAAATGCCAATGATTCTAGAAGACAACGCAATCTTTGTTGGCATTTCATGAGAATCCTGGTCTCCATTTAGCACTAACAAATGGTTATGTTGTCGAGGCCTAATTTTTATAGGAAGATAGTTCAAGGATGAGTGGTAGAAATTATAAATATGCGATGACCCAATATTGGTCGGAGAAAAGGTTTGAAGTTTTTGTAGCTAAAGAAGTTGAGCTATGGGAATGGAACCCTAAACTATGTTGGGAATTTGTATTGTATGATGGCCCTTTGAATGATTAATATGAGGTTTTCTGGGTAGAGTTTCCTATGAGTTTGTACAAGTGGATGAAGCATCCATAAGAAGCCCCAAATTATATGCATTGACAAAAAAAATTCAATGGGATATCACTAATCTAGTTCTATTACAACGAGTACATCACCAAGTTACTTCTGCTATATATTTCTATGTATACAACAATATGGAAGGGTACACAATAGAATTTTCTATGAAAATTTGTTAATATTTTTATAAAACATAAGTATTGTTCAAGAAAGGAGCTCGAGGCAGACTAGGACATGAGATCCCTCTCTACATCAAGATATTATTTGTAAAGGATGGATTTTTTCCCATTATTTACCCCTGTTAACGTGACTAAGTGAATCATTTGCGTTTGGGGAGAGCAGGTGTGGTTGGAATGGTGTTGTGAGTTGCGGAGTGTAGGAAGCTAATGGGATTTTTTTTCGGAGCGGGATACGAGACTAAAGAGAGGGTTGAAAGGGTTTTGAGGAAGTGAACTATTACAAATCAGTTGTAATGTACTTAGTGGGGATAATATGGAGCACCTAGGGACGTACCCAAGGGGACAATGATTGTAATGTGGCCATAATCATGGAATGGGCCCACTTGGTAGTTGGCGGGTAATAAATACTCCAGTCGGTAGTTAGAGGAAATAATAAAATAACAAGGGGGTAGTTGAAATAAACCCCTATAAATACTCATAAAAAGTATAAATACACATGAGCATCATTGTATGGAATATGTTGGATTTAATGTTTTCTAGCATTCCATAAAGAGTATTTAATGGTGTTACCCTACCTTAAGGGTTCTTTCTATGTCCTTGCATTGTGCATGGTGTGATTGTATTTGGTATCTTTGAAATTTAAGGGTTTTATATCATTTGTGGTTCAATTTCTTGGTCAAGGATCACTACGAGTGATATCAACGATTTTTCTTGCGCCAAAAGGAGAATAATTGTGTGTTCTTTTTGCTTTTTTTGGGGAGGNGTATTATTTCCTCTTGAAAAAACACCTATGTCAAGAAAAAATAATCCAAATCAAAGTTAAGGAAGCGGAGTTATCGTTGATTTAAAATCAGTTGTTTTAAGATTTTCTCTAGTGATGGCTGCACATATTGTAGAGTTGATGTCTTTTGATAAAGTACCTAGATTTTCGTTAAACTAGTGCTAATAGATGCAAAACAGTTGTGACGTTTCATAATTTTGGTTGATAATTTGAGCAATATTGAGGGAGTTATGATCATTTTAAAATTTCCAACTCAAAAGTAAGTGATTTTCTTCAAAAGCCTAGTTCTATTTTTTGAATTCTAGCAAACAAAATTCATTTAATGGAAAAATTGATGATCTTGGTGTTGAAGAATACATACAAAAGATAATGTTATTCTATCCCCATTGTTGGAGATTTTGGTTACCCAAGGATTTAAAACAAGACATTGCTATATTGTGGTAGTTGTTTGACCACGACAAGATGAAGGCACTTTCAGATGAAGCATATGAACTAATTTTAAATAGGTGCTCTTGTTCCGTGAAGAAGGATCAAGAAACAACTAAGGGTTTATTTCCATGCACAAAATTCTTTTTGCAAGTTTATGGATATATTTAGAGAAAAAATGTTATTATTTCTATAAACCCTAGTAGCAAGCATACTTTTATCAATGTGAAAGTCCCCACAAAGCATATTAAAAGAACATAGGTTGAGGGTGAGAATGGCCAATTTTTTAAAATTTTGAAGATACTATGGATAATTATGTGTTGCATTTAGATTTTCATGGTGTATATATGAACGATGCGGATATTGTTTTGGGATATCCTTGGATGGACTTAGTTGGTATTAAGTTAATATTAATGTGCAAAAGAAGTTTACGAAGATTTGGTATAAGAAAAACAAAATTACATCGCATAATATTTCTCTTACTAAACAAGAAGGGCCGAAGGGAGCACATGAAGAAGTCCTTGCAATAAAAATAGTTAAAGTACCTACAAATACAACAAATAAAGAGTTTGCAGTTGAATTATAAAAAGGGGGTACAAAATCACATGAAGAAAAGTCTTAGGAATGGCATAAAAAATAAGAAGAATCTAAGGAAATACATGACCCAAAGGAACCACAAGTTGCAAATTCAAAGCAAAAAGAACCAATAGCTAAGGTTGATGCATATCTCCATCCACATCACCATGAGAAATAACAATCATCAAATCAATGTTGGGAGCATCAACAAACATGGATCCAAAATGACTACTAGTATGAAGGCACATGGAGAACCAAAAGAAATGTATTGAGATATCATGGAAGGACAACCACAACATGAAACCAAAGGAGAACCAAAATGAAGATTGAGGTGGATAGGGACCAATTGGATCCAATGTCCACATTTCATTATGATGGATGGATTCTCATGCTAAGTATCAATTGATTACATTGCATAGTAGATCATAGAATATGGCTTCCTCCATGCTTCAAGGATGAAACATGCAAAGGGGGATGGAATACAATGTACCTAGATAGGATAATATGGGGTACCTAGGGAAGTACCTAAGGGGACAATAATTGTAATGTGGCCATTGTTGGGATTATTATTAATCCTCCCTTTGACCACATAGTCTATTTGTCCATTTTCTTAGCTTAGGAGGTCTTCATCACTCCACTAGTGCATAGGGGACACACCTAGAGGACATTTGCCACTTATTGCACCTGATTGCATGAGTTTAGGTTCCCCAGGACAAATCCCTATAATTTAGGATCCCACTATGAGTGACACCGACAGTGTCCGGCAGTTGACCCTTGTCGGTGTGCAGTTATGCTTTGATTCTCATTAGTTAGACCACTCTTATTCTATATAGCTCCACTTTGCATGATTTAAGGGAGGCAGGGAGAATTTACTCACCTACGCTCTTCAGTTAACTGGTTGTGAACTATTTTATCGATCCAAAGTTGCACTAATTACCTCTAGTGGTGATTTTTCTCACACTGAGTTAGCTCTGGAGTCAGTCTAAATCGGTAGATTCAAATCCTATCTCAGGAATTTGAATTCTCCTATATGTATAACCATTGTATTACATATTGTATACTAAATATGAGGATTAATAGTGATTCATGAGTATAATCATATTATTCCAATTTTGTCTTTATATGTGTACAATTTTTCCATGAGTAATTGATCAGTCTATGTTAAATTCTTCTCTCTTTTGCAGCATTTTCTTCTCATTTGAATTCATGCAGGCCGACGATCCTATGTTTCATTGAATTTAACATGGTATTAGAGTTGGTATCAAGGCCAACATCAAACCTCACAAGCTTCCATTGTTGCACTAGAAGTCGTTGGGTTTCCACATAAATCCATGAATTATTGCATTTCTTCCTCTCGATTCTGTCCAGATAAGTCTGTCCAGGCGTGATGTACCAAAAAATAGTGCACACGTCAAAGTAGAGAGTGTTTGGTCTAATTTTGATTCAAATTGAATTATGTTTGCATGGACAACTTCAATATGGATTTGAGATCAGTCCCTCGTCTATCACCATTCAATTATGCTGAGTGGAAATTGAAGATGGTTGCACATCTTGAGAGCCATGATCTCCTTGATGTGTCTTTTGGAGATGGTAAAGAATCTTATGAAGAGGAAAATGATTTCCTAGATGACTATGAAAGAGCATATACATATATGTGTATGGTAATGACTCTTGATATGCGTTATCTCATGGAAACTGCTGAGTATCCATTCGAGCTTTGGAGAAATCTAGATAGAGCCTTTGGTGTGTAGAAAGAAGTAGATAATACTTGGAGAAAATACAACACCTCCTCAAGTGTTCTTCCTTCAAATTTCTTAGCCTAATTTCGCTCTGATGATGCTGTTCAAGATCAAGAAATAACATAATCTTCAACTCCTTCAATTCAAAATGTTGAAAGTCTCCTTGTAGTTACTTCTTCTCTTGTTGCTCCAGAAGTTTATGAGATCTTTGATATCTCATATTCTCATACAGTTGATCCATAAGAAGGAATTCAAACCTTTGTTATTAAATAAAAAATCTCCTTCCATCCTACTCTGTCATTCTCCAGTGATTCTTCTATTCTAAATTCTGTGCAAAATTTTCCAATGAAAGCACAAGGAGCTGAAGATAAATCTAATTCCTCTCTCTCCAATAATGCTACTGGTGTGCACAAAAGTGATACTTTGGATGTTTTGGAAGTAATATCATATTTTAGGAGTGATCCATTCACCCTCATTTATATAGTGCTTCCAACAAATTCCTACATGATTGATTGCACCAATACTCAGAGTTGTGTTGAAGAAGGAGAACATAGTGCATCTACTATATCGGTGGTGTACTTGGAACCTTTGTTCCTTATTCTTGGTTCCGATATGACCTTAATTGGTTTGAATTTCAAGTTTCAAGAGTCTCCAGTCATGCTTGCAGTTGTTCTCATTAATTTTGGTGTGAAAAATCAAGCACATCAAGTCTCTTTCAAAAATTCTGTTGTTGGGGATGCGATGCCAATTTCTTCTTATGAGTTTGATGATATAAAATTTTGTGAATCACTGGATATTGTGGAAGCTATATCAGATTATGGATCCCAATCATTTTCTCTCCATGGTCCCAGGCCTTCTCCTCCTTCCGACTCGATCACATGCTTATCTCCTCATGGCGCTAATGAAGATGGATACCTCTTGTATTCGCTTGGACACTTGATCCTCACATTTGGAGCTGAAGTTACCTCACATGGTTCAATGTTCAAATATGCAAAATCTCATTTGCTTGGTTTTACCTCACATGGTTCGAATTATCAAACACTTTTTCTCTTTTGTCAGATTATCTCAATTTCTCTACATTACCCCACAATATATTATGCAGTTGTCTATGTTGCTGATTCAGTTGAGCAGATTCATGTTCTTCCAAAGAGGAAGATTCCTCTAGACATAATCATTTAGTTTGGAGAGGTTCACATGCAGAGTCCCATGGTACTAGTGCACACAAGGACCATCATTCTGCAAACTGCGTCTCCATGGAGCAGTATTGTAGAAACATTTTCACAAGTTTTTTGATATAAAAGCTTGATCCTGGTTTTTCCTGCTTATTTTGAGGGTTTTTTTTCCCATGAGGTTTTCCCTGTTTTCTTCAGTTTGTTAAGTAGTTCCTTTTACATTTATATTGAATGGGTGACCTTTGGTCTTAGTTACCAAGGCCCAGGTTGTTCAAAGTCAGGATTAAGGCCGGGTTTTGGGATTATTATTAATCCTCCCTTTGACCACATGGTTTATTTGTCTATTTTCCTATCTTAGGAGGTCATCATCAGTTCACTAGTGCATGGGGGACACACCTAGGGACATCTGCCACTTATTGCACCTAATTACATCAGTTTAGGTGTCCCAGAGACAAATACTTATAATTTAGGAGCCCACTCTGAGTGCCACTAGTAGTGTTCGATAGTTGACCCTAGTCGGTGTATAGTTATGCTCAATTATGCTCTGATTCCCATCAGTTTGATCACTCGTAGTCTCTTTAGCGTAATTTTGCATGGTTTAAGGGAGGTAGGGATAATTCATTCACCTACCCTCTTTAGTTAATTGGTTGTGAACAGTTTTTACCAAATAGACCATTTGGTCAAAGGGAGGAATTGTTAGGATTATAATCCTCCCTTGTCCAATTTGGTCAATTATGCCTAAATTAGGAGTCTTGTCAGTATTTCTTTAGTCACTAGCACCATTGGGTCGACATGGCCTAATTGGGCCACATGTACCAGTTACTAGAGTGTGGGGAACGCTAATTGAGGCTAAATTCCACTGATTGCACTTGGACACATCAGTTTAGGCACCTCCTAGACCAATCCCTACAATTTAGGAGCCATTGGGAATGTCAGAACCAACCTCCTTCAGTTGAGTTCAGTTGGTGACTAGTCAAGCCTAGTTAGGAGTTAGCTACATTCAGTTACATCCAGTTATATTCAGTTAGCACCAGTCATTGATTAACTGGATGTGGGAAGGCGATTTTTCTCATTGGCCACATTCAGTTAGACTAGTTAATTGATTCTAATTGATCGAGGCATTGATTTAGACAACTGGAGCTAGCTAGTTAAGCTCTGGTAGTGAATTAGATAACTTTTGTTATCCATCCAGTTAGATTGAGTCAATCAATTTGAATTTCCTCTCATGTATTCGAATTGAATAGTTATTAATACCACTGTATTACATTGTAACAATTATCCATTTTTTACTTTTGATTAATGAAAGCTTATACAACTGCAAATCATTATTGCACTGTTTCATATCATGTTTTGAGTAAAATTGCTTGTGTGAGATCTATTTGTTAGTTTTTCCTTGATTCATATATTCTTGTGAGCTCAATTTTAATATGGAATCAGAGCCTTGACAGGACAAGGCACTTCTCCTTCTACAAATTTCCTACTGGATCAAAAATTCTGAGCAAAATTGCTCCCTCCAGCACTGCACTAGAAGCCGAGAATTTACCACATAAATCCGAAGCAAAGGAATTGTTGATCAAGCTATCTTGATTGACTAAGTTGGGTGTGAAGAAAATTCCAAAAGTGTAGGCTGTCGACCTTACTTTGTGTTTTTTGTGTAATTGTAGGTACAGCTTCAGATGGATTCGAAATTATCAGTTCCTCTTCTTACTCCATCCACAAGATATTCAGAATGGAAGTTGAATATGCATCTCTAAAGAGACAAGATATATATGAGGTGTCTATTGGACTTGGTAAAGAGTATTATGAGAGTGAGAATGACTATATAAATTTTGGTGATGGAGCTTTTGGAGAAATAGGTCTGGCCCTTTCTCCTAGCTTGCGCTACCTCACTAAATCTGTTGAATACCCAAAGGATCTCTGGACAAAAGTGGACCAAAAATTTGAAAAGAATAATGAGGATAATAATAGCACTTTGGAGAGCACACCCAGCACCACAAGAGTTATTTATCCAAAATTATTGGCCTCTACTCTCTCTGATGAAGTTGTTCAAAATGAAGAAGAAGCATAATCTTCTACACAGTCATTTCGAATGGAAGAAAGTGTCCTTACAGTGACTCCTTCTCCTATTGCTCCGGAAGTTTACAAGATCTATGATATCTCATATTTTCATATGTCTAATATAGGAGAAGACATTCAAATCTATGACATTGAAGAAAAACTATCCTTCAATTCTATGTAAACACTCTCCAATGTTCCTCCTTTAAATTTTCTGTAAAATTTGCTAGTGATTGCTTCAGAGAATGAAGAGGAATTCGATTTCTCTCCCTCTAATGTTGCTGCTGATGTGCATATAAGTAATTATTTGGATATTTTGGAAAGAGTATTAGATTTCAGGAGTGATTCATTCACTCTCATTGATCTTGAGCTTCCAGCAAATTCCTACAGGATTGAATGCACCAAAATTCAAAATTTTGAAGAAGGAGAAAACTGTGCATCTACCATCTCGGTGGACCACACTTTTGGATCTGATATGAACCTATTTGGATATTATATGATCTTATTTGGATGTTATCTGATATTATTTGGTTCAAATTTTAAGTTCCAAGAGCCTTCAATCATGCTTATAGTTGCTCTCACCAATTTTGGTGTGAAAAATGAAGTACCACAATCCTTCTTCAAATTTGTTGTTGGGATGTTAGTTTCCTCCTACAAGGTTGATGATATTGTATTTTGAGATTCATTATTTATTTATGAATCCCTATCAGATTATCGAGCTCAATAATTTGCTCTCCACAGTCCCAGGGCTTCTCTACCTTTGATCACATGCTCATCTCCTCACATAACTAGTACTGGACACTTGCTCCTAACACTTGGGGATGATATTACCTCACATGGTTTGCTGTTCAAGGCTGAAATTTATCAGTTGCTTGGGTGTTCCTTAGATGGTTTGAATTCTCAAGCACCTTTTCTCTCTTATCAATTGATTTCAGTTGCTCTACATGGGTCAAGTTTTCATCCAACAACTGTCTATATTTCTAATTCACTTGAGCACATTATTATTCTTCCAAAGACGAATATTCCTCCAAACATAATGATGGATAATTTTGCATTCCAGGCCCCAGGATACATGTGCACAAAAGAACAAGCATGATATTGATTCTACGTGCTTAGTTTGAGGGTTTTTTTTCCCATGTGGTTTTTTCCCCGTTTCCTTGTTTGTATTAAGTAGTTACTTTTTGCATTTTAGTTGTAATAGGTGACCTATGGTCTTAGTTATCAAGGCCCACAATTGTCCAAGTTAGCATTTATGGGGGGTGTTAGGATTATAATCCTCCCTTGTCCAATTTGGTCAATTATGCCTAAATCAGGAGTCTTTTCAGTCTTTATTTAGTCACTAGCACCATTGGGCCACGTGTACCGGTTACTAGAGTGTGGGGAAAATTAATTGAGGCTAACTGGTACATGTTTCCCAATTAGGCCATGTGGACCCAATGGTGTTAGTGACTAAATAAATACTAAAAATAGTCCTAATTTAGGCATAATTGACCAAATTGGACAAGGGAGGATTATAATCCTAAGAGGATTAATAATAATCCCAACACCCCCCATTAATCCTGAATTTGGACAACCTGGGACCTGGTAAGTAAGACCAAAAGGCACCCATATAATCTAAATGTAAACAGAACTGCCTTAAGAAATTGATGAAAGCGGGGAAACCTCATGGGACCCCCCGCACCTTAAAATAAGCAGGAAAATTAGGATCAATATTTATTTCATACTACGAGAAAAAAATTCTTCTTGAGTAAAAACTTGTGAAAATATTTCTGCAATCTGCAACTCTGTGGATCAGTAATGCAGTGTGATGGTCCTTGTGTGCACTAGTATCCTGGGATTGTGCATGTGAACCTCTCCAAACTAAATTATTATGTCTGGAGGATTTTTCTTCTTTGGAAGAACATGAATCTGCTCAATTGAATCAAGAACATAGAAAACTACATAATAGATTATGGGACCATGTAGAGCAACTGAGGTACATTGGTGAGGGAGCAGAAGTGATTGAGAATTCAAACCATGTGAGGTAAACCCAAGCAACTGAGATGCTGCAACTTTGAACATTGAACCATGTGAGGTAAATTCAGCTCCATATGTGAGGAGTAAGTGTCCAAGTGAATGCAAGAGGTCTCCATCTTGAATGCGAGGAGATGAGCATATGATCATGTGAGGAGAAGACATCAAACCAAGGAGATAGAATGTGTGAGATCTATAATTTGATCTAGCTTTCAAAATATCCATGAAATCACAATATTTCATATCAGCAAACTCATGAGAAGAGACTGACATCGAATCCCCAACAACAAGTTTGAAAGAGACTTGACGTGCTTGATTTTTCACACCAATATTGATGAGAACAATCACAAGCATGACTGAAAGGTATTGAAACTTGAAATTCTAACCAAATAAGGTGATATCAAATCCAATAATGACGAACAAAGGTTCCAAGTGCACCACTGAGATGACAGATGCACTATTTTGTCCTTCTTCAATAAAACTATGAGAATTGGTGCAAGTAATGAGGTAGGAATTTGTTGGAAGTACTAGATCAATGAGGGTGAATGGATCACTCCTAAGATATGAAATTTCTTCCAAAACATCCAAAAAATCACTTTTATGCACACCAACAACATGATTGGAGATAGAGGAATCGAATTTCTTTTCATCTCCTTGAGCTTTCACTGAAAAACTTTTCACATAATTTAGAATAGAAGAATCACTAGAGAATGACTAAGTAGGATGGAAGGATATTTTTTCTTCAACAATGGAGGTTTGAATGTATTTTTCTAGATCAACTATATGAGAATATGAGATATCAGAAATCTCATAAGCTTCTGGAGCAACAGGAGATGGTGTCACTACAAGGAGACTTTCAACATTTCGAATTGAATGAATTGAAGATTCTGCTATTTCTTGATCTTGAACAACATCATCAGAGAGAATTGAGGCCAAGATATTTGAAGGAAGAACACTTGATGAGGTGTTGGATTCGCTCCAGGTATTATCTACTTCTTTTTGCACACCAAAGGCTCTATCTATATTTCTCCAGAGATCGAATAGATACTCAACAGTTTCCATGAGATAACGCATATCAAGAGTCATTACCATACACATATTTTCATATGCTCTTTCATAGGCATCTAGCTAGTCATTTTCCTCTTCATAATATTTGTTACCATCTGCAAAAGACACACCAAAGAGATCATGGCTCTCAAGATATGCAATTATCTTCAATTTCCACTCAGCATAATTGAATGGTGATAGAAGAGGAACTGATTTCAAATCCATTTTGAAGTTTGTACAATAGAGGTTTCTACACTTTTATTCTTCAAATTCAGGGACAACTTTGAATCCAAGAAGCTGTACATGTAAATCAAATCATGTATCTAAGATTAAATAAAAACTCAAAAACGTGATTGATGTCATGTTGCCAATTCAACCGCAACTTCTTCTATAGTCAACAAAATAAAATTACGTTGAAGACCCATTTGAGTTATCGAAGAGATATTTCAAATAATATAAAGAAATTGACCTATCTCATCCCATGGAGTGAGAAATACCAAGCCATAATATATGGTAGGAACATACAGCTGTTACAAACCTCTGATATTAAACTGTATATCTCTCAAACCAAAGACTCAAATTGAATTCTGTGAAAAACCCATTTTATATCATGGAAATAAATTTCAAAAAAGATATGGTAGTCCCTCTAAGATGATCTATAAATATTGTGGTACCTATTCAAAGTTGAATTCTATTTTTAAATATTGTTGTTTAAAATTGTACCTACAAAACAAACTCTGATTTGAATCAAATTAGGCCAAACAATCTGTGCTTCAACATGTGCACTTTATCTAGGTGCATCACACCTAGATATAATCCTCTGGACATAATACAGAGGGAGCAAGGCAAGAATTCTAGGATTTATGTGGAACCCATTGGCTTCTAGTGCATTAATGGAAGCTTCCGGGGTTTACTGCTGGCCTTGATACCATTTATGATACCATGTTAAATTCAATGAAGCATAAGATCTAACAACTAGGAATGACTCTAGAGCTAACTCAGAGTGGGTTCATAAATTACAGGGATTGGTCCCTGGGACACCTAAACCCATGCAATCTTGGTGCAATAAGTGGTCGATGTTCCCAATGTTATATTCAATCCCAAACCCCCCCTCAATCCTCCCTTTAATCACATAGTCTAATTGTCTATTTTCCTAGCTTAGGAGGTCTTCATCACTCCACTAGTGCATGGGGGACACACCTAGGGGACATCTGCCACTTACTCCACCTAATTACATGAGGTTAGGTGCCCTAGGGACCAATCCCTATAATTTAGGAACCCACACCAAGTGCCACCAACAATCTCCTTCAGTTGACCTTGGTAGGTAATCAGTTATGTTCAGTTTTGCTACATTTACCATTAGTTAGATCAAAACCAGTTAACTAAATTTACTCAGCTACGCCAGAGGGGATGTAGGGATAATTTACTCACCTAACATCTTTAGTTAACTGGTTGTGATAATTTAGTGATCCAGAGTTACACTAGTTAGCTCTAGTGGTGATTTTTCTCACACTAAGTTAGCTCCAGAGTTAGTCTGAGTTGGTAGATTCGAATCCTATCTGAGGCATTCAAATTGTCCTATGTGTATAACTACTGTATTACATATTATTTACTGAATATGTGGATTAATAATAATTAATGGAAATATATCATTTATTCCAATTATTGGTCTGATGTGTTTTTATTATTCAATGAATTATTGATATGAGTTCATCATCTACTTCTCACTCTTCTACAATTCTTAATTTGAATCCTATAGGTTTGATGATCCTATTCTTCATTGAATTTTACAACCATAATCATGGAATGGGCCCACTTGATAATTGGTGGGTGATGATTAGGCCCACTAGGTAATTAGAAGAAATAATATAATAATAAGGGGGCAATTGGCATAGACCCTTATAAATACTCATAAGAAAGTGCAAGTATACACAAGTATCATTGTATGGAGGTATGTTGGATGGCTTGTGGAGTCATTCATCCATAGGAAGTATTTAATTATGTTACCATACATTAAGGGTTATTTCCACATTCTTGTGTTCATTCTTATGTGGATGTATTTGTGTTATTTTTGAATTATAAGTGTTCTATATCATTTGTGATCAATTTATGGGTTGGTCATTGCATCAATGATGGATGAACCAAATGCATGCGGTAACGAAGATAAGTGAGCAATTGCGAGGAAGAATTAGTGATGAATGCAACAATGGGGAAGGTTTAAAGAGTCATGGAAATTGAAAAGACAAGCAGAGTTGGTTATCCCATGGTTGTAGGACAGAGGAAAATTGGTGGAATGAATACCAACCAGAGGAAGAAGAGGTGAAGAAGTGTCAAAAATGTTGGAAGAGATGATCATAGATGGGTTAAGAGTAGATGCAAAGATTCAAACTAAAAAAGTAGAGATGAACTCAAGAGAAAATGTGAATCAACCCATATCAAGTGAACCAATGGAAGTATAATTTTTTAAAGGATTGGATCTTATCATTCTAGACGTGTAATGACTATTGTAGGAAAATAATCTTGGATTGTTGCATTTTAATTATCTTAGCCATTTATTTATACAATGCGACTGTGACTCTTCACTTTAACATTCCATGAGTTACATGGGTGACTCTTCACCTTCAAAAAACTGAAATGACTATTTACAAGGATCCATAATCCTTTCGGATTGGGTTTCCAACATTCCTCCCCTCAATCTAAAGGGTTTCTCATGAATCCAAGCATCTTTCAGAACTTTTCAATATTTTCTCTTCCGAGCGCTTTGGTGAAGATGTCAACAATTTTTTCATTCATGGAACAATGTCTCAAATGAATTGTCTTGGCCTCTACATGATATCAAATCAGATGGTACTTCGTGTTGTTGTGATTGGTTCAATCATGGAATTTAGGATTCTTTTCCAACTTGATTACAAATTTATTATTAATTATTATGGGATTGGAATTATTGTACTACTCCTGTAAAATTTCAAGTATTTTCTCGAGCCACACAATATCCTTTGTTACTTCTGCAACAACGAAATATTCTACCTTTGTTGCAGAATCTGTTGGAATTGATTGTTTGTGTGATATTCAAGAGATAACTACTTATATAATACTCATAAGGTAACATGAAGTAGACACTCTCGTCTCTTTCCCACCATCAAATTCTGAATCAGAATACCTAATAAGATTGAATCCATCCACTTTAGAATATTTGAGTCCAAAGTCTTGATTCCCTTCAAGTATCTTAAAACTCTTTTGGTAGCAAACCAATGTCCTTCACAATATTTTTGCATGAAAATGGAAAGGATCCCAACAACAAATGAAATATCTGGTATGGTGGTGGTAAGGTAGATAAGGCTTCCCACAAGTGATGTCTGTACTTGATTGCATCCTCAAATTCATTTCCTTCTTTTGATGTGAGCTTCAAATTCTGTTCCATTGGAGTAGGAAGAGGGCTACGCTCTGTCCTGCCAAAATTGTTCAATAATTCTCCAACATACTTCTTTTAGGAGATGAATATGTGCTTAGGATTTTGAGTTACTCCAATTCCAAAGTATTAATTAAGGTGTCCAAAATATGTCATCTCAAATCCCTTGTTCAATTATTTCTTTATGGATGCAATATAGATATCATTGTTCCCTGTTACCAAAAGGTTATCTACATACACCACAAGGTATACAATAGATCTTCCAATTTTCTTTACAAACATTGTTGGATCATCAAGATTAAAATGTTTGAAATTTAACTTTAGAAGTCGCTTGGTTAGCTTTTCGTACCATACGTAAGGTTCTTGTTTCAAGATGTATAATGAATTAATGAGTTTGTGTACCTTTTGTTCTTGTCCCTTCACAAAAAATCCTTATGGTTGAGACATGAAGACATTCTCTTTCAAGTCTCCATGTTCAATAAAGAAATCTTCACATACATCTGATGATTTTTCCACCCATTATGGCCAAAGACAATAAGATGAGGATTGTATCCAATTTTTTTGCTGGTGAGAAGTTTATTCATAGTCAATGCCTTCCTTCTATGCATAAAATTTCACCACAAGCCTCGCCTTGTGCTTGTAAAGTGATCCATCTGACCTATCGTTGTTCATGTAGACCCACTTGCATCCAATTGGTTTGGTTCCAAATGGAGGGTCCACCAACTTCCAAGTCCCATTTTTAATGAGAGCATCAAACTCATTTTGCATGGATTCTTTCCACTCCTCATGAGTGATAGATTCTTCAAAGGATTTCAAGGTTAGTAGAGAAATTCAATTCATGATCATATGAGACATCCATATCTTGTCCATCACTTGAATTTAAATTATCTACATATCCTCCATCGTCTTGTTTGGTGGAACTTATTGTTCCCTTCTTTCCAAATTCATCAACATGGACACTTTCAAGTGTCTTTTTGACCCATTTCATAAATTTTCGTGAAGGTCTAGGTTGATTAGCCGGTGGTGCTTCATTCTCTTCAAGATTCCAGTCCTCCAATCCTTTCAATCACAACATCGAGTTGAACCTCCTGTTTTGGTGAAGTGGCAGGAATATCTTCATGAGAGAGATATGTTGCTGCAAAATAAGATTCTAGAGATTGATCCGAGAAAGGGATGCCTCATTCAAGATGTGTAATATCATTATCAACTTCATGAAATGTATTTACATGGGTAAATTTATCCAGACAATCAAGTTACCCCTCAATAGACTTGTCATTTTTACTCATCTCAAGAAAAATGACATCTCTAGAAAGAGTAAATTTTTTGTTTACTTGATTGTAAAGATGATATGCCCTGGTGGTGTTTGAGTACCCCAAGAAAATTCACTTTCAACTCCAATCACTGAGCTTGTTTCTTTGTTCCTTTGGAATTAAGGCATAGAAGGTGGATCTAAAGACCTTGAGATGCATCACTAAAGGAGTGCATGCATACCACCACATTTCGTATGGAGTCTTGTTTGCAAGAGAATGAGTAGGCTTTATGTTTCTCAAATAAATTGCACATAAAATTGCATCATCCCACAAGATCAATTTTACATTCTTAAAAAACAACATGGAGTGTACCATATTCAAGGCTGTCCTTCTCATTCTTTATGCCACATCATTCATTTGAGGATTGTATGGAACTATAGTTTGATTCCTAATCCCATGTTGTCTAAGATAAGCTTCAAATACATTTGATGTACATTCTCCTTCGTTATTAGTACGAAAGGAACCAATCTAGAATTGTGCTTCATTTTAAATCCATATATGAAAGTTCTTAAATGTTTCAAAGGCTTGAGATTTGTATTTCAAAATTTACACCCAACACATCTTGGTGTAACAATAAATAAAAGTCCTGATGTACTTGCTACAATTTGCAAAAATAACATACATAGGGCCACACAATTCAAAATGAATCAACTCAAGTTTTCTACATGCTCTGAAATTGGAATCATGGAAAGGATGCTTACTATGTTTTCCAAGAATACAAGCATCACATTGTGCCAATTTCTTTGGAATGGCGGGAAAAACTGGAACACCATTCTTCTTCAACTATAAGAGACTATCATAGTTTATGTGCCCATATCTAGCATGCCACTAAAGACTATAAGACAATGTACCTTCTTCATGCTAAGAGAGGCAGTCAAAATTATGAACTCTTGTAAATGTTCCATTCAGCTTCAATAATTTCCCATATTCATATCTAGTCATGACAACTTTCTTATCAGAGGATCTCCTTATCTCAACTTTTCCATCGAACATGTGGATGGAATGACCTTGAAATTGAATCTGCACAAGAGACAACAAGCTCCTATGTAACTTTGGAATATAAAGAACATTATGCAATATAAAATTAGGGAATCTAGACAAGTTGGGCTTGATGAATCCAATCCCCTTTGGATTAAGGCTAGACTTATATGCAAAATACACTACATCGTTTACATTGTCATCCAATTCTTCAAAAAAATCCTTTTCTAAATGTCACGTGGCAGGTTGCACCTATGTCAAGCAACCACATATCTCTCTAGGAATAAAATGAAGCATTAAACGAAACTTAATTTATGTCAATATTACTGTGCGTAATAATAGAATGAGCAGATTCAAGGGATCTAATGTATTAAAAAGATTTACCTTTTGATCCTTTTTGCTTGTTCTTCTTTGTGACCTTCTCCCATGGAATTATGCATGTCTATGCCTCATGTCCATCTTTGTTGCAACATACATAGTGAAGACCAAGTTTATCATTGCCCCTTTTCCTATGTCAATCCTTATTTTGCATCCTGTCTGAGAATGCATCTTCATAAGGATGTCAATATAATATGCAATATACTTTTGCAACAAATACTACAATAAAAACTTACAATGCATTCTCTATGCAAGATACACTACATAAAATTACAATAATGAAAACATGCGATATAAAACTACAATCTATGTCATACAAAATGCAGGTCTAAGTCTCTGCCACCTTTGCAATACAATATTGGTAAATATTCAAGCTACATTAGCTAAAAGCAATCTCTGCAATAATCTCTTTACAATACAATCCCTACATAAAAAATTATATCTCATATTGTAAGGATATACTTTTGACAACATTACAAACTTTACAATATATGTCATGTCACTCCATTTACATGCTTGTCATTATATTCCCTCCATTAGCCCAAAGAAGAAACAAACAACCTTTATTTTCGCCAAGAAATAAGAAATGTATCTGCAGAATCCTACCACTGATAACATTTGATAGAAAAAAAAGATTTAACCATTTAGCTCAACAATAGGTATGCTCCAACATAACATCATTGTAGCCACAAGCCTTGAAAATAGTAGAAGGCAATCGTCTTGTAGGTCTTCATGTAGTTCAATGCAGCTCCTGCACAATACACCTCCCACTCACAACTCAGTTAGGGTTTCTTTCCATATAGTCAAAAGAGCATTACTCCACACATCAAGAGAGAATTACTTAAACATTATTCCACACATTCAAAAGAGCATTACTCCATGCATCAAGATAGCATTACAAAAGAAGAAAGTGTTACTCACTCCATGCAACTAAAAGAGCATTACTTAAACATTGTTCACTCCATGCAATTAGAAACCTCCAGCTATCATTCTCCATGTATCTCCACACAGCTCCTGTACACGAGCTTCCATGGTTTTGGATAACATTTAAGGTATACAAGATGAACTGGAAGAATTTCACGTGCACATGTATACCCAACAGAGTTTATCCAAGCACCGATTAGCCTGGTAGTGGCCCGAAGTTGAGCAAGTGAGGGTAAGTGTCTTTCAAACACAGAGAGAATGGACCTACCAGGTAGTGGAGGAGTATGTTTCTTTTAAACACATAGAGGAAACTATATTAGAGTTAGGGTCTTCATAGAGTATGCATACCTAGGAAGACATGAAGAGAGTTAAACAACTTGTAGAAAGATACAACAAGAGATAGGCATAGATAATATCACACAATTGGAGATAACAACATGCAGAGATATAGCCTTGTGTTCGTAGGTTCGTGACCCATAGGTGTGAGTGTGAAACTGGATACAGAGAGAGTGATTCCCATGGAAATGAAAACTCAAAATAGGGATGTCGAATGGTCTGGATGACATTGCATAGAGAGAATATGTTAGAGAGAAAAAGGTAGATAGAACTATTTAGCATATTGATAGATGACAAAGGAATATGGGTAGTTGCAATCCTTGCAAGCAACATAAAGTAGGGGTGGCAAAGCAAAGAATATGCTAAATTGACAAATAAGATTTATGGAAAAACTTGGGACCTTGGCTCTGATACTGTTGTAGGAAAATAAATTTTGAATTGTTTCATTTTATTGATCTCGGTCATTTGTTTATACAATGTGAATTTGACTCTTTGATTTCATAATCCAAGAGTTACCTGGGTAACTCTTCACCTTCAAAAAGATAAAATGACCATTTACAATATTTACACGGAGCCATAATCCTTGCGGATTAGGTTTCCAACAATTATTTCAAGAGGATGAACCCCCCAAAGTGAAGAAATGTTACCCGATGCTAATGGAGCCAAACCATATCAACCACACCTTATGTGCCTCTACACTGAAGGTACTTTTGACAAGTTATTCTACTTTACATTTTTCTTTACCTAATAATTTAAGTGATAGTAGTAGTCAAAGAGGAAAATAATTGGGAGGAAGTAGTAGTAGTATTAGTCTAGGACAAGGAATTAGTAATCCATTTTAACAAGTCATAACCTCATTATGCAAACCAATCCAAGTGGTTTTATTTTAGTAGGTTTACACATAGTGGAATGGAAATAAATCAAGGAGGATCCACTATTAGATGCCCATAGTTTTGGGGTAAGGGAGAAGACAATATGAAACAACATTGGTTCCTTTGTGAACCTATCTAGAGGTTTAAGGGAGTTTAAACTTCTAAGCTACTAGAGTTTCATACAACTCTACGAGGAAGGGCATTGGAATGATACATGGATTTTGCAGATTCCCCACCTAAGGGAGTGCCTCTTACTCTACTAGAAGTTAAACAACGATTTATTTTTCAAGTTTCAGTTTCCTAATTCTTAACAATAGGGTATAACGAAACCAAAAGTGGTCAAGCAGATAGTTGGTGAGACAACATGGGAATATGCTCAAAGATTCTATGATCTTATGGGCAGGCTCAGATTTTGCATCCATGATTCCCAACATAAGGAGTGGCTCTTTCAAGGGATACTTCCTTTAACTCAAATCCTTTTAATGCAACAAAATATTCACACCCCTATAGATGCTTTAGGCAAATCCATGAGAATTGAGACTATGACTGGATATCCTAACAATGCTAAAAACTTGAGCAAGTCCAAACCTATCCCAGTTTTAGAATCAAACTGTTGCACTCACATATAAGATACAAGAGTTGACAACACTAAATATTGGTAACGAGCAAGTGTGATGTACCATGTGCAAGATTAAAGGGCATCATGCCTATAAGTGCATACTCTAGTGGGAACAACTTACACCAAGCCCTAATTGGGACATTTTCTAGGAAGAGTTGCGGGTGGAGTTGTGCAAGTCAACTCGGTTTCATAACATTGCATCTTATTAGGGCCGACATCCTACTTAAAGTTTGTAGAGTGTGGAATATTGTGATTTTTTTAATATATGGTTATCCCCTAAGACATTGTCCCTTGTTGCAAAATTATTCTAAGGGTAGCTAATAATTCACAACCATAGGGTGGATGAGGCTACATAAGAGGTGGAGGAGGTGACATATATAGAGGGGTAGGGCTGATGGATGAACTATACTGGTCAATTGTATAATTGTGATGAGGTAAGACACCTTGCATGAGATTTTCCTTTTCCTAGAAGGCCTTGGTGTTCTTATTGTATAAGTAACATCCATACTATAAAAGAATGCCCATGATTGATTGAGAAATGGGAAGCTAGTACTAGTACAAGCCTCATAACATCGAACATAGTTATTTTTAAAGCTAGGAATATTGATGGAGAAGATAGACCAATAACTAATGATTCTAGTAAGGGAGAAGCTGAGACTGAAACAATTGTTAATGACCTAGGATTTCATACTATTTAGAAAGCATGTCCATGAGTAGCTAAGTTTGACCCTGTTTAGTAGAATTTTTTTATTATTAATGTTGTTGAGATGTTCTAGAATATGTATAAACTAACTTCACCTAAAGTTGTAGAAAGATAGAAGGAGAGAACTTCAATACTAACAAACCATACACATAGTTGGGAATAATCCTAGAAGGAAAATCTCAGGGTAATTATATGAAATTTATTGATATCTGGTTTTAATTATTTTATGATAGTTTGGATGATGAGTAGTTGACTAAGAAGTTGTGAAACTAAATTAAGAAGTTCGTGGGAGCTGAGGAATAGGAAGATGATTACATTGTAGTTAACTGTGATGAAAGGCACACTCATTGACTAAAAAGAAGAAGAAGAAGGAGAACCAGAAAAGAGTTATGATTGGATACTCATATGGATGGTTATGATATAAAGAATATAATGTTAGATATTAGATATGATGTCAACATCCCACCTAAGAAGTCATGGGATGCAATGGGAAACCAAAAATAGTTTATTCAGAAGGTTAGAAGATGTTGAAGTAAATATAGTTGTTATGGAGATAGTTTTCAATTTCAAAGTAATATAAATCATGAATGAGAAGGATCCCTATCCAACACTATTGGGAATTGATTGGGAGTTTGACAATTATGTTGTTAAATATTTGAAGAAAGAGACTATGAATTTTGAAACAAATGGTACTAGATTCCTTCAAACATTGGATCATTATTAAGGACTGAGGTATGTTGAATCCACTGAAGATGTTATGGAAATAAATGTGCTATATCAAATATATCATGTCACTTATGGGAAAAAGGAGGGTCATATTAATCCTACAACAAATGGATTAGCTAGCTGGAGAAGCATTTAGTTGTTTGACAATGTTTTAGAAGATGCTTTGAATGAATGGAGGAAATGAAGGCATGCGATATCATCCAAATGATGTGTCATAATCAAATATTTTCACTAGATTGAAATAGAGTTGCAAGATCCACCTATTTATGATGGGATTTCAAGTGTGGAGGATTTAATGGATACAATACATAAAAGAGTTGAGGAAGGTTAGAGAATCCTTAATTTAGGTGTGGTTTTGAAAGCTACTTATGCTAGATGGTGGGCTACACATAAATATTATTTTCCCATTTGGGATGACATGCAACCAACAATGATCCACATGTTTGTTCCTCATCTTGCATTTGAATGTTAAGAGTTATCTTTAAGTAAAGGTAAAGATGTTAAAGCCCTAGATTTATATGAAGGCATGACAAACCCTTTTATTCCTATAGATTGTTGCACACAAAAATGGGAAAGGGAAGTGTTGTGGCCTAAGTTATGGATTCATAAATTTTTCTATATAGTTGTATCTATTCCTAAGGATTAGTACTTGCATCAATAATCTAGAAGGCGGATTCGAAGTTGGGTTGTATTATCATTGTCATTTTTTTTGTGTATTTTGTTTATTATTATGGTTGGTATTTTTATATTATTTATTATTATTATGGTTTGGTTTTGTGTTTACATTTTTGCATTGTGAACCTCATCTTTTTTCCGTTTTAGTTTATTAGTGTTATGTTATATTACACCTCCCATTTATATTGAGTTGTATAGTGCACCTCACTTCTTTGATGCACCAAGATAACCTTCATTATTTATTTATGCTTTCAGGGTAACACCCTCTAAGACAAACCATTAACACAAAATAGTCCTAACTATTTTTTTCCACTGATTTCCATGTTCCCTAATGTGCTAGATCAAATCTACTAGGTTAAACTTGATTTAGTAAAAGAATAAAAATTGGTAGTTTGTGGGCCTATGGTTTTGGGTGTCCCATAATATTGCATAAGATGAAGCCTACTTAGGGGCTTGAGGAACTCCATTGTAAAGTGCATGAGAGTGGCCGATGATGGTCAGATTGGCCATGCCTTGGCCATAGTGGTTAAGGGTAATACATATATTGTTGTTGGTTTTATCCGTATGGGTTTTTAGGGTAAAGTTTCTTCTTCATTGGGTGTATGCTTGCTTATTATATATGTTTTTATTATTATGTAACAACTGGTATCAAAGCAAGGTTGGAAGAGTTGGAATTCATGGAAAAGTGGTTTGATGCTTGGATCCATGGAGAGAGCAAGTGGGTTGAACTCTTGATCTAGGAAATGACGTATAGTCATAATGGCACATGAAAAAAATGCATGGTATGGATATGTGCGAAGCATTAGCATAATAAGCACACAAAAGATAGAGGAAGATGCAATCGAATCATTGAAATCTAAGAATTTTTTTATAGAGTTTGAATTAATCACAATGTAAATGGGCATACATCTGTAAGATCTATTTAGGCATGTGCACCCCTAACTTGGTGAGTTTCCTATGAAAAGTCTAGAGGTAGAATTAGGTAGACTGAAGAGGGGAGGGCATGTTCTATTCCAGGATACCTGATTAAAAATTTGAGGGGGGTTGGTGATTACCCCAAGTCAAGTTTAAAGTGGGGAATGTTAACTTAAACTTGACTTGGTAAAAGAGTCAAAGATGGGTTTGTAGTTGGTGGTTTAAAAGCACATGATTTTAGGTGTCTCGTGGTATTTTCCCATGGTATTGCATTTTATGAATCCTACTTAAGGGCTTGAGGAACCCCATTGTAAAGTGCTTAAGAGTGGCTGCTTACCACATAATCCTGACTATTTTTTCTATTTTTTTCTCCATATTATCATTAACCATAAAATGCCACACTCCAAGGTTTATTATGATTAACCATAAAAAACAAAAATACTTATTTAATAAATGAGGTCTCCAATAAAGTACTATTATAATTATCATCCAAATAAATCATCTTGTGGCAAATAGAAACAAATTCACAAGCATAAAATTTGCCATTATAGGTAATGGAGATCATCCAAGGAGGCATGTATCAACCAAATATTGGATATCAAATTCTTAATGGTGATGAATATCACCCTCCCTCGGAATGTTGGATGGGACAGATCCAGGGATTAAACTACCCCTTAAAGGAATTTTTTTTTGTAGCTGTGTCTAGTTGGAAAGATCCCAATATGGGATCATCTTTTAAAACTTTATATGACAGGTCCTAGAGATTCCCCCGATGCCATATGGCAAGAGAAAATATTCCCTACATCTTCATTTGTTTCCCATATATTTACGAGATGTGGAGATATGTCTCTGATATCACACAAACAAATCTTATTTGGAAAGGGGATGACCTTCAGGATGTTTTTTAGAGATGGTTGAGTAATTATTCCTTTCATATGTTCAAAGCTATGCTTGTTCTGATGATTTAGGGAGCTTGGCTTTCCTGAAATAAGGCAACTTTTCAGGATTGATACCTTCCTCCTCAAGTTTTATGTTGCAAAGAGTTTGAATATTATAACACTTTCCATAGTCTCAGATGAAGAAGACCCGAAGTATAAATGAGCAAGATCTGACTTATAAGACAAAAGTTTGATGCTTTTTTGATGGTACAATGACTGGAAGGCCCAACATGGGTGGTATTAACGAATTGATTTATCTACCTAACTCCTCTTTTGGTACACTTTTTTTTCCAACATTGGTCCTACCACTAATAATCCGACGGAATTTTATGCTCTGCTTATGGTTTTGAAGCTCGCCCAACACTACAATCTTAATCAAATTTAGGTTTATGTGGCTTCTCTTCTTGTGATTGGCTGGATCAATAAAACTATTCAATCAATAGCAATCTTCTCATCTTTTCATTGAGGATATCAGAAGACAACTGCAACTATTTGATGAATGCATTATTTAACACATCTTTCGAAATACTCAAATAGATTCTCTTATCTAAACAAGGTTTATAGTTGGATGTGGAAAGACCTTTACTTTGGGTGGTGGACAAAGACTCAATTAAGGAGATGGATTCTGGGCCATTATCATAGTACATTTACCCATGGAAATGGGCTGGACTAATCATGTGGTTTATATGAGGAGATATATATAATAATATGAAAATACAAACTTTGAGGTAATGTATGCATAATTTTTGGAATCTAGATGTAGTATTATTAATGACTGTATGAGTAAACAAATTTTGAAAAAGTATTTTTTGTAAGGCTAATTCATAATTAAATGAACAATACAATTTAATATTGTCTATAATAAAATATAGTCTGTGATTTTTTAAAGCATTTAGATACCATTTTGCTTCCTCAAAATGAAGAGTTTCCAAGACCCGTCTAGAATTTGTTTGTTAGAGGTTGGGCAACGACGGATGGGTCAATTGGACTATATAATTTGGAAAATGGGTGGTGTATTTTTTGGGCTATAATGATAGGTTTTTTCAGAAGAAAAATATCTATTCCTTGGTATTCATATTGAATCAAAGGTAACTGTTACATTGTATAAGTGGACCTTATCAAAACTTGGCATACCCAGAGGGCTGAATCAAAAGCTTGCAGAGAGATTCTAGCCACAAGAGATATGACTATATCAAATACTCATAGAACACACTACAAGGTAGCATCACCTATCAAAAATAGCTCATACACAGTCTTCCCCAACAAAAAAGCATAACCAACCAAACTCCTTCTAGACCTCCAATGATGTCTAAGGAGGATACAATAAGAACCTAATAGTAGCTTATCCAGGGAAGCACTCGTGAGAATGTGCAAAAAGACAGAATATATGAGCAGAACAAATTCAACCTCATACATCCAAAAATATGTAAAATAGTCATCCATCCATACTCGAGAAAACATACCAAGATGTAAAAAGAGTAGGAATAGCCCATAAGCTTAAAAGAGCTGAATCGAACCATTCCCAATAATTTCACCTTCATAGAATTCAATGAAAAGTAAGTGGCCAATGGCCAAAAAGAGCGCTTCATTGGATAAGCCATCTGCCCTCTCATTGTATTCTCTGTAGACATAAAGAAAATCTAAAGAGAGAAAGTATGATTGTAGTTCTCTGATATTGTGACACCAACCATCCAAATTGAGAGCTGAGAGAGAAACCCTCCCCTTGACCCAGTTGATAATGGATGATGAGTCCCCAAGACATGAAGAGAATGAATGCTAAGTTCTTTTTCAACATATAGCAGTTCCCATAGAGCAAGGAGCTCAGATTCGGTATTTGTGCTATGGCCACACCCCATCTTTATGCAAAATAAGTGAACTAGACTGATTAACAAATGTATACCAGCACCTCCAATCAAATCAGTTGAAGCCCCATCGAAAAAACCAGATGGATACTCAATGACAGGTGCCAGCCCAATGTTTCTCTACTTTGGGTTGCTTTGAGTGACCATTGGATAGGTATGCAGCTGATCCACAATATTGTGACAGAGGAAATTTATATCAGGAGGTTTATCCTCGAAAATAAGATTGTTCCTAGTGAGCCACAGATTCCAGATATTGAAGAGAGGTAAGTAGAGAAATTTCTTTTCTCTATTGAACCAATTTTCCATATTTCCCAAAAAGGAAGGATTGTTCCATTTCATAGGTATGTGCAGGATCCTGCAGAGAATGTTAATGATATTCCTGATGAATGAGCATGCATAGAATAGATTATATACAGATTCCTCTCCATTTCTACACTGGAAACATCTGTTGGGCCCAACCCAACCTCTCTTAATTAAATTATCCCAAGTATTTATGTGATTTTCCATACATATCCAAGTAAAGCATATCAATTTTTAGGGGACTATACACTTCCAGATGCGTGAAAGAGCACTAACAGGAGGAACCAAGAGCATGCACAAAGTGATGTGTTCATATGCTAACTTAGCCATGACCATGCCCGTAGCTTTGTTATACATCCACAACAGAGAGTCCTTATTATCAGTGAGTCTAATGCAACCATGTAATAATCCATTCACATAGTCGGTCCACTAATCCTTCCAACTGCCACCCAAGTCCAGATCCTCTGTTGACAACCAGCAAGACTGAGAGGAAGTATCGATCCCTAAGTTACGGGTCTGGTTGAGTGTTATAATTCCAAAGTCTATCAGATAAATCCTAAGATCCTCTAGAATTACAAAGGACATGTTCAAACAAGCCACATGGTCCACTCCCAATCTGATTCTTTTGCCATCTCCAACCCTCCAGCCCAATTGTATAGTGATCCATGAAAGTTATCTGATGAATCCATTCTAGATGTAAGATGATCATTGAACTGGAAAATCATGAAGGTGAAGCCAGTCATCCACAGACTGATCTTTAAGATATTTATGTCTAATAATGTGGCTCCATATTCCCTCACCATTAAGAGCCAACCAACAACTTTTTCATTTTGAGAGACAAACTGAACCATTCCAGATTCTTAATGTTCCACCTTCCATACTCATAAGGTTTAGAAATAATATGCCAATCAACTAAGTGCATCTTGTGTTTCCCACCCATATTGCCCCCAAAAAAATTAAAAATGGAGTGTCTGAGACAATGCAAAATGGTTTTAGGAATCCGAGCTAAGACAAGCCAATACCCTGTTAACCCCATAAGTACTGATTTGACTAAGATCAACCTCTTCCTAGTGATAATAGGTATAGGTATATACGATAGGTTTTAAAAGCATATTATGGATGAAGAGTTATTTTCAAGATTGTTAGAATAGTATTATTCTTTTTGGGCTATAACGATAGGTTTTAAAAGCATATTATAGTTGAAGGAAAATGGGTGGTGTATTTTTTGGGCTATAACGATAGGTTTTAAAAGCATGTTGAAGAGTTATTTTCAAGATTGTTATAATAATTTTTTTTTTTGGGCTATAAAGATAGGTCTTAAAAGCATATTATAGTTGAAGAGTTACTTTCAAGATTGTTAGAATAATATTATTCTTTATGATTATATTATAGTTGAAGTACTAAGATGATTTAGGAGTTAGTTTATTTTATTATTACGATAATAAATGGTTTTAATAAGTTAAGTTTAGTTATTATGGTTGGTTTTTGTTTTTTGATTTTTATATATTAATTTTAATACTTTTTATTTTATTTTATTTTAGTTAGTAGTATAATGTTATTGTATTGAGAGGAGAGAGGAGTGAGGTGCTTTACAATTTATTAAGGAAGAGATAATGTCAAGTAAAATAATGTAACACAACATGATATTACCAAAAATAAAAG
The DNA here is from genome assembly GCA_001517045.1 of Pseudotsuga menziesii. NCBI lineage: Eukaryota > Viridiplantae > Streptophyta > Pinopsida > Pinales > Pinaceae > Pseudotsuga > Pseudotsuga menziesii. The sequence continues at coordinate 318,442 of LPNX010085906.1, forward strand.
TAATTAAAAAAATTCATGTAAGCTTATAAAATAAAAAATTATGAATAGTAATTAAAAAAATCTATGTCTACCTGTAAAATAAAATCTTAAAGCTTAAACACAAATTTATGAAGAAAGAGAGGGATCAAATTTCTTGAGGTGTAACTTTTTTGTAAAAAATTCGATAACAAAAAATTACGCTTAAGAAATTGGATCCCTCTCAATAATTGATAAATCCAAGTTTAAGATCCATTTATGCTAGTCTTATATCTCATCTATATTAAATTGAATAATGTATCTTGTTTCACTTGATGCAACAAAATAAATTGTTTCAAGGAAAACACTTTTAAATATTGACACTACACAATTTTAATTACATATTTGTATATTAAGATAATTAACAAACTACGCTCAAATGTAAACCATTAAACCACTTATTTGAGTTTTAAGAGAAATTCATATGGTTGTAACCACTTATTTATGTTTTAAATTTTTTTTATAAAATGGTATTTATGCCTTGAAATGGATTAGTGAAAATGAACCATTTTAACACAACATGGTTCTAAGCACTTATTTGTGTTTCAAAAAGATTCATGAAATGGTATTTCATACACTTTAATCCCAATTACAAATAAAATGATTCATAAAATGGTCTTTCACACACTCTAACCCTAACTAGAAATAGATGTGGGGGGCAAACTGAATTTTATTGAATAACTTAATATTCTCCTATGTTCACGAATGCATCACTAATAATAATTTAAAATTGAAAAGTTAAAAGCCATAAAATTATATTTAAATTTTTTTCTTGTTAAAAATTAATTTTATAATAATATTTTATTATTTTTAAAATTATATATATATATTGGTTGGTTTTAGGATAAGGCTTAAAATTGTTTTTGATTAGTTAAGAGTTTGTATTTCTCGAATATAAAAAAATAGTTTAGCAATTCAAAAATCAGATACATTTAAAAGGAATGAAAATCTATCTCGTTTAATTATTTCAGATAACATGGTTTCCTTAAATAACACTTAAACTAATACTCAAAATTTTGAAATAATGATGTTTATGAAAACTCTAGATCCTTTAACTAGAAGTTGAAACTCAAAACTTTAGCAAAGTGCTCACTATCATGGATTTTTTCTCATTATAATAGGTTACATCATAGCTTGGTAAGTACACAAATGTTTAATATAAATAAAATTCAAAATATTTATAAATATCAATAATAATTTTTAATTAAAATATTAAATTGAGATCCTTAACAATAATTATTATTTTTTCTTTGGAAAAAAAATGCTGAATATATATATTGAAATATACTGCATATTGCAGAGATCCTAGATCTTAAACCCATAGTTCAAAATTATAACCAAAGGATTAAATTCTTCATTAGAAATTTCCAAAACACATGAGTGTATGAGACCTCTATACATCAACTACGTCATCAACAAAACTGTCCTCATGGGATTGATATAAAATAAAACATATAAATTATCTATCCTAGAAAAGGTCTTGGGTCATAAACTGTCTCTATTTCATTTGTATTTTCTCATCTAAGCCATTGTCCTTCACCCATCTGCAAACTTGTTTTTGACAATTGATTTGCTTGGATGTTTTTCTCTTTTTAACTATGTTCAAAACTAGCATTCTGCATAAAACCTCTCAACTTGGTGATCTTACCATAAATATGAATTAAGAGAATGTTTGGGGGGTCTCCTCTTCTTCAACTAGTCTATAACAATTTTTGAATCCCTAAAAACTTGTATATTATGAACACCCTCTATAAGAGCTAAAGTCAAAGACAACTTTAATGGCAATCATTCTGCTATGTTATTTGTGCTTAATCTCACACCAGTTGCAAACTTAATCTAATGGATTTCATTTAAAAATAGATGCCTCCAACACCCCCCATAAAAGGATTCTCCTGTAAAGCACCATCAAAGAAAAGCCAATGAATGGTATAATAATAAGCTCTTCCAATATCCTTCTTACTCTTGTAGGCTTTTCCTTTTGAGAAAAATGACTGAGAATCACGAATCCTTTGGAAGAATAAATTGAAGGGGAGAATAGTATATCCTCAAAAGTTGCCCTATTCCTGGTGAGCCAGACTCCCCAGATGAAAATGACCAGTAGATCCAAATGATCCTTAAAAGCCACATTATTAGACCATGAAGCTAAAGTTTGATCTAAAGATATTCCTTCCCAATTGCAAGGAATACCACAAACCTAGGAGGCATGTTCCCACATATTTTTTTATATAAGAACAAGAAATAAAAAATGATTAATACTCTCATTACCTTCTTTGCAAAGGGGGCATCTACTAAGGCCACACCAAAACTTGATGATCATAAGATCCCACACAAGGATCTTGTTAGAGAGTGCTAACCAAAGAAAATATTACTCTTGATAGGGCACTCATACCTCCATATCATTGCATGCCACCATAATAGATTAGGAAGGTCCTCCTCTTCTCTTATAACCAAGTATCCAATTCTAGAAAAATATGAACCTCCAACTGTATTCCTGGACCAAACCAATGCATTCTCACTATCCTTTAGTATGATATGATTGTCTTTAAGAGCTTTAATAAACCTTTACCAAGAAGGCTTGTCCTCATATTCCACTAATCCAATGTCTTATGCTTTTAACCATTCTTGTGAAAAGACATTTGTGTTTATAGGATCATTAACATGAGCAACACAGATGACCCCCTAGTCCCTCACGATCTTGTTGATGTATTTGTAACTTCGGAATGTATTCATCTATGTATCTTATGTATTGTAACCCGATGTTTATTCCAGGATGTATCTATAATGTAATTGAGTCATGTTGTCATGCCCTGATGTTCCGATCGAGAGAATCAATAATGTAAACAAGTCATGTCAAGTCATAGTGGGTAACCCTCCGATTGTGTAAGGGTTAAAGTCCCCGTAGTTCCGGGGCACTAGGGTTATTAGACTCTCCAAGTAGAGGTCAGCCCTAGTAGGGTTTTAGTCATGTTGGGATTAGTATAAATAGAGAGCTAGGGTCTCTATTTAGTACACATCACTCACACACTCAAGTGTAGCGCATAGTTGAGGAAGGAGAAGACACTGGGGCTAGATAAGAAGAAGATTACTGCTGTCGGGAGTGCATCTTACCGTTTTGGGGTTTTACATCTTGTGCTGATTCTATCTCTGAGGAAGTTGTGGGGTTTTCTCCATCTATGGTTTCCCCAATCAAAAACACTGTGTTCATTGTCTCTTGTGTTTGATTGCTGTACTTGTTGCTCTCTCAGTAAAGATCCTAACATAATGCTAGCTTAATGTTGAAAAACTAACATGGAATCAGAGCTAACCTGAGAAGAAAACACTATGCAAATGAGGGAACTAGGGCTTCCTAGTTTGTGGATCTTCCTTCATAGATTTTCAGCAAAAGTAAGGTGGAACAACTCTCCTCCGTAGGGCGCATCTTTCTGTCGAAGCAGAATCCAATTCTAAGGTTTTTCAGTTTTGGACCTGTCACTACTGTTGGAAATTAGGGCTTTTTACAGAAGAGGAATTTTTCAGTGAGCCTAGGCCTAGATTGATCTCCTCCCCAAAATCGAAGTTAGGGACAAATTTCAAGGCATTTGGGTAGACAGAACTCCGGAAAAGCAAAACCCTAATTTGCTCTTGAACCAGCTCTGCAGGATTTTAGCTCAAGTTTTAGATCCGACATCTTGAACCTGGTAAGATCTAAAATCTTTTGTATTTCCATTTGAGGTTCTCATTTAATATGTCTCATCATACCAAGCTTGATGAAAAGCTTGAGGGAACTGAAAACTTCTGAGCCTGGAAGTATAGGATCTCCTTGGTCCTGGAAGAAAATGAATTAGACTCCTACATCCATGAGGAGGTTCCAGTTCCAGAGGGAGATGAGGCAAAGAGGATCATTACTGATTCTATCAAGGATCACCTTATCCCACAGGTGTCCTCTCTCAAGACACCTAAAGCTATGCTTGATGCCCTAACCAAATTGTTTGAAGGAAAGAACATCAATCGGAAGATGACCCTGAGAAACCAATTGAAGAATGTGAAGATTCATAATGCAGAAACAATCCAGTCTTACTTCATAAGAGTTTCTCAAATCAAAGAGCAACTAGAAGCAGTTGATGAAGAAGTGGAAAATGCAGAGATTGTAATGACTACATTGAATGGCCTTCCTAGGTCATGGGATTCTTTCATCCAAGGAATCTGTGCTAGGAATAAGTTAGTCAAGTTCAACAGACTATGGGAAGAGTGCTCTCAAGAAGAAGCTCGGATAGCAGCTCGAGAAGAGAAGATGGGAATTGAAGACCAAGCTCTTACAGTACACTCCAAGTCAAGCAAAAGAAGACCTCATGGTTCTATAGGTAAGCACTCTCACAGAGATAATACTAGAAGAGATGTATCTAGGATCATATGCTATACTTGTGATGAAGCAGGACACTATGCAAGGAATTTCCCTAACAAACATAAGATAGTAAAGAAGAGTAACAAAAGAAGACATCATGCTCATGCTGCAGAGGATGATGAACCATCCAGAAAGAGATCCAGATATGAAAGTGAAGATTCTTCAAGCGAGGATGAATATGTTCTGATATCAGCTCTCACAGGTAACATTAGTCATGGTAGTGGGGAATCTTCATATAAGTTAGACTCTGGAAAATATCTAACAATGAAAGAAGTATTGTTTGTGCCAGGACTCAAGAAGAATCTTCTCTCCATATCAGCATTAGATGCAAAAGGGATGTGGGCTGCATTCATAGATGGTCAAGTCATCATGTGGCCAAAAGGAAAGACTATCGATGATGCGGTAGTAATTGGAGAACAAGAAGGAGGATTATACAAATTGAAGGGCCATCCATAACAAGCCTTGGTCCATGACACAGTAGAGCCAAGTGAACTTTGGCATAGAAGACTTGCACATGTGCATTACAGAGCACTACCTATTACAAGCAAAGCTGTCAAAGGTCTTCTAGAAATTCAAGCAAAACATGATGGGGTCTGCAAAGGATGTGCGAGAGGAAAGAATACAAAGAAGACATTTCCAAGCAGTGAAAGCAAAGCAAAAGGAATCTTGGAAATCATCCACTCCGATGTATGCGGTCCTATGTCATCAAACTCTCTAAGTGGGTATGCATATTATGTTTCTTTTCTAGGAAGACATGGGTTTACTTCATGAAGAACAAAGACGAAGTATTCAGTAAGTTTAAGGAATTCAAAGCCTTGATCCAAAACCATATTGAAAAGAAGTTCAAGACCATTCGATTAGATAAGGGCGGAGAATTGACTTCAAATGAATTCAAAGAGCTATGCAAAGAATCAGGGATTAAGAGGGAGTTGTCCACTCCTTATAATCCACAATAGAATGGGGTTGTGGAACAGAAGAACATAACCATCATGGAAGCTGCAAAAGCCATGCTTCATGATCAAGACCTTCCTATGCATCTTTGGGCGGAAGCTTCCAGAACAATGGTGTATGTACAGAACCGTACTCCACATAGAGTACTCAAGAACAAGACTCCTGAAGAAGTCTTCTCCGGCAAGAAACCAGAAGTCAGCCATCTCAGAATATTCAGCTGTCCTGTGTACATCCACATTCCAAAAGAGAAGAGGACTAAATTAGATCCTTCAGGAAAGAAGGGTATATTTGTGGGATACTTTGAAAGCTCGAAGGCTTACAGAATATATTTCCTAGGATGTAAGAAGATTGACATCAGTAGGGATGTGACATTTGATGAAGATACAACTTACAACAAATCCAAAAAGAGACCTACTGAAGAACTTGAAGAAGCAGAAGCACCCAGGATTCATGATACAATCATGAATGAAGAAACTCTAGAAGAAGATCAAGAATTTGAAGAACCACAAAGACCTATAGATCCACCTCTAGAGAAGAATCCTCATAAGAGGAAACCTGCTTGGGTACGAGAACTTATCCAAGGTGCAGAAAGATATGGGGCTCCAGAAGAGAATCACATAGAAAGAAAGAGGACCAGATCCTGTTCCGGGTATGTAGCTTTACTATGTGATTTCATTGATAAAGAAC
>LPNX010085906.1:324585-423126 GCA_001517045.1 Pseudotsuga menziesii
AAAAATAGAAAGAATGGAAGGATGCTATGATCGAAGAGTACCAATCGATCATGAAGAATGATGTTTGGGATGTTGTCCCAAGACCAGACGGGAAGTCAGTTGTAACTTCCAAATGGATCTACAAGATCAAACATGCTACAGATGGTAGCATTGAAAAGTATAAGGCAAGATTCGTAGCTCGAGGTTTCTCTCAGAAAGAGAGAATAGACTATGAGGAGACCTTTGCACCTGTATCTAGATACACTTCCATCAGATCAGTACTTGCTCTGGCTGTAGGGATGAAATGGAAGATACACCAAATGGATGTCAAGACTGATTTCTTGAATGGTGTAGTGGAAGAGGAAGTGTATGTAGAACAACCACTCGATTTTGAGACACATGACAAGGAGTCTTATGTATGCAGATTAAAGAAAGCCTTGTACGGTTTGAAACAGGCATCCATGACATGGTACGACATAATTGATAGCTTTCTATCCAGTTTGGGCTTTACCAAGAGTAAAGCAGATTCCAACCTTTACTACAAGGTTGAAAATGGCAACCTAGTGATGCTTCTACTATATGTAGATGATCTGTTCGTGATAGGAATGGATGGGTTGATTACTGATACGAAGAGAAAGCTTGCTGCTGAGTACGAGATGAAGGACTTGGGTATGATGCATTACTTTCTAGGTATGGAGGTGTGCCGGCAGAGTGTGGATGGAATCTTCCTTGGACAAGGAAAGTTTGCAGTAGAGATCCTGAAGAGGTTTGGGATGATGGACTGCAAGACTATGGCCACACCTATGGCATCAAACCTGAAGCTATTGAATGATGCTTCTTCAGAGTCGGTTGATGCTATGATGTATCGTCAGATGATTGGGTCATTGATGTACCTGATGAACATGAGACCAGACATTTGCTTTGCTGTGAACACCTTGAGCCAGTTCTTGACAGAACTGAGAAATGTTCACTTGATTGCTGCAAAGCATGTTCTGAGGTACCTGAGGGGTACAATTGATTATGGGCTCAAGTATGATGCGAATCAAAAGATCAACCTGGAGGGTTATGTTGATTCAGATTGGGCAGGAAGTGCCATTGATAGGAAGAGCACTTCAGGGTGTTGCTTCAGTATGGAATCAGGTGTGATCTCTTGGTTCAACAAGAAGCAATTTTGTGTTGCACTGAGTACAGCTGAAGTAGAGTATGTCACAGCTTGTTCAGCTAGTTGTGAGGTAGTATGGCTGAGGAAGCTACTGTATGATTTATTTGATCTCCAGATGGATGCTACTTGTATACATTGTGACAACCAGAGTTGCGTGAAGTTGTCAGAGAATCTAGTGTTCCATGACAAGTCGAAGCACATCGAGATCAAGTATCACTATATCAGGGATATGGTGCAAAGAGGAGCAGTGAAGCTCCAGTATGTTGCGATGGAGGAATAGATAGCTGATGTGTTTACGAAGCCAGTAGCCAAAGTGAAGTTCAAGTACTTCAGGGAGAAGCTTGGTGTTCTCCAGATCGATTTTTCCTCCAAGGGAAAGTGATGAGTCCCAAATCCATTCTGAGGAGTAGGTCAGATGTAAGGGCTGAACCATTCTGTCATGGTGAGAGGATTCAGTTCCTTGCATGTCAGATATGAGTGCTAAAGATCCAAAGCCATTATGACGAGAAGGTCAGATGTAAGGGATGAGCCATTCTGTCATGGTGAGAGGATTCAGTTCCTTCCATGTTAGATATGAGTGCTGGCCATTCTGTCGAGTAGGGCAGATGTAAGGGCAACTGCCACTCTCCGGGAGAGTGGAGGCACCTGATCAGTTACTAGGTAGCTCAGTCTGGGACTGGGGGCCTTTCTGAAGAGGGTGGAGGATTTGGTTCCTTCCAGGTTAGATGTGAGTGCATGCCATTTTGTCATGGTGAGAGGATTAAGTTCCTTCTATGGCCGATGTAAGTGCAGGCCATTCCGTCATGGTGAGAGGATTAAGTTCCTTCCATGGCCAATGTAAGTGCGGGCCATTCCGTCATGGTGAGAGGATTAAGTTCCTTCCATGGCCGATGTAAGAGCGGGCCATTCTTTCATGGTGAGAGGATTAAGTTCCTTCCATGTCAGATGTAAGGGTAGGCCATTCTATCATGGTGAGAGGATTAATTCCTTCCATGATAGATGTGAGTGCGGGGCCTTTTTGATGTGATTGTAGTTTACTACATGATCAGATGTGAGTGCTGGGCATGCCTTTCTGACGAGTAGGTCAGATGTAAGTGCTGGACGTGCCTTTCTGACGAGTAGGTCAGATGTAAGTGCTGGGCAATGATCCGTAGGATCTCAACTTGTGTGCATTTAAAAGTTTGTTGTAAAAGAATGCGATCAACAAGTTAATTAATGGAATAGCGTTAACATAAATTAAATGCTCAGACAGAAATGAAAGGCAAAACCACAACACTGATAGACAGATACATGAAGAAAACACAGAACCAGAGTCACAAATAGAATTTGATAATGGAGTTCACCCCCTCCACTGGGCTACGTCTCCGGGTCCCTCTCCAATGGGAACCGATCCAATTAATGGCTTTAAAATGGTACAAAATGCTTCTGGAAACAACTTCAGCAACTATAAACAGAATGCTGTACAAAGTCTTTAAGACCTTTCTCTGGAAATTACAATCAGCCTTCGTAAGGCAAAGAAAGCCAAAGTATGACAGAGAATGCCGACTTCCACAGTAACAACATCGGAACACTTTACAGCAAACTCTCCAAGCTTTGCGTAACAGAGATACAATGTACTTCCCCCCTCCACGAACTGTTTTTCCTCCTCTATTTAAGCGTTCATTGGGAGGATAAGTAACGGACTCGCCTCCCCCTTCACACAGCTGTTACCATATCTCAAAACGGAATCATGCCATTTGACCGAATCGCGGCCCAAGCGTTATGGTAACATGACGTTCGACGTTCCATATCCCCAACAAGCTGTTCTTCTCCTACCAAACAGGGCTGTTCCCATCTCATAGACTGTTCCATACCCAAATGTCGCATCCAACTGAGCACCCAAACCGAATACAACAGCGGATCAAAATGTTATAACCGCCAAAGAAAGCTCCACCAAATGGATAGTCATAAGCCAAATGTTATGTGGAACCATATTAGACTCTGCTATCTCTGTGATCCACCAAATATGGATATAAAAGGAGTCCCTCCAGTCAAACCACGTAATAAAAATTTTGCTGTTGGGGCCGTGCCATCGAACGCATTGCGGAAGTTTTAGTCATCTGCGCTTCCGCTGTTGCGAAAGAGTGACAAGCAACTAGCTTCGATGAAATCTGTCTCAATCGGCTGCCATCGGGTTTTTCCATCGGGACGTCTTGTCTCTAAGTCTTCCGCAGTGGCGGATGGCACTGTCTCTAAGTCTTTTGCAGTGGCAGATGGCGTTGTCTCTAAGTCTTCTGTTTCTGTCGATTTACTTTGCCGATCCTTAAGATTTAAGTTTCCTCCGTTGCAGAAAGAGATCTTCTTCCGACCTCCGATGCTTGTGAACTCCGACATTGCAGAAGGAGATCTTCTTCTGACCTCCGACATTGCGGAAAGAGATCTTCTTCCGACCTCCGACGTTGCGGAAAGAGATATTCTTCCGACCTCCGACGCTTGTGTGTTTCCGCCGTTGTGGAAGGAATAAGTTCTTGTGAGCTCCGACGTTGCGGAAAGAGATCTTCTTCCAACCTCTGACGTTGCGGAAATAGATGTTCTTCCGACCTCCTACGTTGTGGAAAGAGATCTTCTTCCGACCTACGACATTGCGGAAATAGATCTTCTTCCGACCTCCGATGTTGCGGAAAGAGATCTTCTTCCGACCTCCGACGCTTGTGTGTTTCCGCCGTTGCGGAAGGAAGAAGTTCTTGTGAGCTTCGATCCTTATAGTTTTGTCGTCCATTTCTTTCACCCGCCGCTTCTTTGAACCATTGTACCATATTGGATCTTTAAAGAGGAATAATCCGCCGGATCAGGCAAAGACCTACCTGATGGTTAGGCCTACAACCAGCATGAAAGAAGGCTAGCTCTGTAGAACTTCCTATGACGAGATAGTACACACATGATGATGACCAGATGAGATCCAGATCGAGCTATGATCCAGATCGAGTGATGATCCAGATCCAGCAGTGATGATCCAGATCGAGAGATGATCCAGATTCAGATCTAGATCCAGTCTAGTGATGATGATCCAGAACGAGTGATGATCCAGATCCAGTGATGTTGATCCAGATGAAGAGATGATCCAGATCCAGTGATGATGTCCCATGATGATCCAGATTGAGAGATGATCTAGATTCGAAGAATGAAGATGACTTGAATACGGAGATGACTTGAAGACTCAGAATACTTGAGATGCAGATGACGAGATGATCCAGTTGAGATAGAGAAGAAGACCAGTGCTGAAAATTGTGTCGAAAGAATACCTTCCTACTTAAGAGGGAGTGTTGATTTATTTGTAACTTCAGAATGTATTCATCTATGTATCTTATGTATTGTAACTCGATGTTTATTTCGGGATGTATCTATTATGTAATTGAGTCATGTTGTCATGCCTCGATGTTTCGATCGGGAGAATCAATAATGTAAACAAGTCATGTCAAGTCATAGTGGGTAACCCTCCGATTGTGTAAGGGTTAAAGTCCTCGCAGTTTCGGGGCACTAGGGTTATTATACTCTCCAATTAGAGGTCGGACCTAGTAGGGTTTTAGTCATGTCGGGATTAGTATACATAGAGAGCCGGGGTCTCTATTTAGTACACATCACTCACACACTCAAGTGTAGTGCATAGTTGAGGAAGGAGAAGACACTGGGGCTAGATAAGAAGAAGATTACTGCTGTCGGGAGTGCATCTTACTGCTTTGGGGTTTTACATCTTGTGTTGATTCTATCTCTGAGGAAGTTGCGGGGTTTTCTCCATTTATGGTTTCCCCGATCAAAAACACTGTGTTCATTGTCTCTTGTGTTTGATTGCTGTACTTGTTACTCTCTCAGTAAAGATCCTAACATAAATCTAGCTTAATGTTGAAAAACTAACAGATCTCCACCACTATTAAGGTGAAATAAGAACCATTCCTATTCTATTGGCAATTATGTATTAAATATATATAATTGAATAAAATGATAACGAGATGAATATTTTACAAATGATGGTCCACTATTTATATGGTTTGGGCACCTATTTTGACAAGTCATGTCCTCTTAAATTTAATTTTAATTATTATTAATTAATGTTTATTAATTTGTATTATTTATTATTTATGTTTGTAACATTGCCACCCCCTTTAAAGGTATCTTTGTCCTCAAAACTAATTTTGATGATATCATCTTTATTATGTATTTGTGTTGAAGTGATGACTTGACATATGCAATCTAGATTGATTCCTCTATCCCGATATGTGCTTGCACCTCTTTTGTGTTGTAATTCCTTTGACTTGAGTGGAGAGATCCTTAATCCATGAAAGTTGTAAGTACTTCCCTTCTATCTAAATTCCATAGATTGTTCTTGTAGGTTGGTAGTGTAGGTGCCTAACTTCATTATCCATTCAGATTTTAACACCATATCTACTCCTTTGAGTGGTAAGGCATAAAAATTGACTTGTAGATTTAAGTCTTGTATTTGTAAAGGAACCTTATGGCGTTTCCCTACTTCTTGCACATGTCGATCATCGATAGTTGATACCGTGAGATTATTCACATGGTTTTTCCCTTTTCATATCCACCAAATTGTGCATACTTCCAGAATTGACTAAACTTGTGATGTGTATATTCTTAATAGTTCCTATAAGTTGTAACCTCTTTGGTCCTATCTTTTTCTTTTGTCACTTGGGATAAGAGTTGCTCATCCTTAATGTTATCACAATTTCTCAAATGGGGTAAAATATATTTTTATGTGAGTAACTGAGGTTCCTGCTTTTGGGTGGAAACTTTATTATGAGTCACTAAACATTTTTCTGTACAAGTTTTTTGAGTGTATGTGATTGTCGCTATTGACACCTCAAGTGAGTTTGTATCCAAATCAGAGTCATATGTATCTTCCTTGAAAGAGATCTGCACTTCTTTCCCATCTATAATTTTGCAGTGAGATGTATGATTGTACATACATTTATGACTTGGGATTGATTTTTTGCCGCATCTATGAGAAATGTTTTTAACAAAAAAAACTATATGGAATCTCATTCATAAAAGAAGAAAAAGTGAAGATAAATCATATAGTTAAATGAGACTAACTAACATAATCAATCTAAAAGAGTTTGACTCAACGGAACATCCCATATATTCAATTATCATCTAATAAATCCTAATCTCTCTACAATTTCTACAAGTGTTAAATAAATGGTAAAAAGAGTGGAAATGTCTTCACCTTTAATTTTTCCATCATTAAAGTGAAATATAGATAATAAATCATATTAGAAAAGAAAGGAAAACATGTGTAAAATCATCAAGAGATGCCAAAATCCTTCATACGGTTTGTCTTTTCTCTCCTTCAAGGGGTTGTCAAGAAAATATAAACATTTAATTTCCATTTTCATGGTCATCTTCATCAAAATCAAATAGGGCCATTTCATGTTTGTTGGCAAGTATGGTTTTGTCCCTTCTCTTTTCCTTTTGGTTGGCTATATATCTTTTTCTTATTTAGTTTGGGCCACAATTTTGGTATGTTGAGTTTTACATCGTTTTTATTTTGAGCATGTGGATCTTCAAGTCATGCATAGTTTAATTTGCTTCATTGTCATCCTTTGTAAATAATAGGCCCAACTTGTCATATGGTAATAAATGAATAGTCCAATTTTGCACCTTTAGGTTACTAATAGTGCCTTTCCATGAGGGTACCATGTAAATACACTATATAAACAATGTAAGCCCAAATATAACATTAATTGTAGATAACTATAATATCTTATGATGGTCTTGTTATAATACATTTCATACAAGGTCTCTCTAAATTCCTTTATCAATACAACTATGGTTGCCTATTCATACAATTTTAGAAAGTGTTGCTAATCATTTTGGAAAGTGTCAAATTCCCTTCATTGTTCAGTAATTCAAGATTGATGATGACGACGATGATGACTATGATGACAATTATGATGATTATCATGATGACAACAATGACGTTGATGATGATGGGGATAATTATGATGATGATGAGGATAGGGGTGCCAAAGATGATGACAATGACGATGGTGATGATGAGGATGGGGATGACAAAGATCATGACAATGACGACGGTGGTGCTGATTATGGGGATGACAAACATGATTATCACTATGATGATGATTATGGTGATTAGGATGATGATAATGATGAGGAGGATGATGATGATGAGAATGGGGATGACAAAGATGATGTCAATGACGATGGTGATGATGATGATGGGGATGAAGAACATGATAATGATTATGGTGATGATGATGATGTCTAAGATTATGATGATGTTGATGATGACGTTGATGATCATGATTTCAAAGACAATGACGATGTTGATGATGGTGATGATGATAATGATGATGGCATTGATGATGAAGATGATCATGACATGGATTATGATGATGTCAATTTGTTTAATTTTTTCTTGAGTTGTTGGGGGTTACATGTTTTAGGATCTATAGGGAATGATGACACTGGCAATGCTAATGATGATGACAATGTGATGACAATGAGGAAGATGATGATGATTATGGTGATGATAAAATTATTATGATTATGGTGATGATGAAAAGGGTTAGTTTTTTAGGGTTATATGGAATTAAGGAGAACAATAATATGGTTTATAGGGTTATCATGGTATGCATTATAAAGTTAAACATTAAGCATGGTGATAATGTTCATAGTGGTAATTTTTTTTAATGTTTTATGTTACTAGTGGGTTTAGGGTTTTGGGGTTATATAACTTAGGGGATATAATATTTAAAATAGAAAATAAAAAAAACTCAAACAAAAAAACAAACAAAATTAAACAAAACAAAAATTAAATTAAAATAAAAAAAAGAAAACAATAAAACAATAAAAATTAAAAACAAATTGCAAACAAAATTTACAAAAAAACTTACCAATACTTACCTGCATCCTACAACAATGTTTCCATCATAGTGAGAATCTCGGCTTGTTGCCCCTGCTTGAATAATATTACGGTCATGGAATCATAGTGGTGAGAACCTACTCGGCTTGTTTCCTGTGCTCGAACAATGCTTCCATGGTGGTGATTAGAACCTTGGTCCGTTTCCCTTGTTCCAATAGTGTTGTAGTCATGGCCATCATGACGGTGATAAACTAATCGACCCATTGCTCATGCTCGAATAATGTTTTCATTTTGTTAAGAACCTCATCCTGTTTCCCATGCTCGAACGATGTGGTGGTCATGGCTGTCATGGCGGTGAGTTCCTCGATCGTTGCCTATGTTCGAACAATGTTGCAATTGTGGTGAGAACCCTAGCCCATTGCCCCTTCCCAAACAACATTGTGGCCATTGCCAATGTGGAGGAGAGTCGTGGCCTAGTTTGTCCTTGCTGTGTTGCTGGAGAGGACCAAAAGTATCCTTGAGAACATGGTGAGTTTTCAATACTACTATATACTGTTTTCATCTGATGGCTAAAATTAATTATTCAAAATGACTCATTTTCAGTGGGTATAATTCCTCCACAAATATTATGGCATAATTCCTTGGAGAATTTTAGGGCATAATTCCTCCACAACTTCTATGGCATAAGCACTAGTCACCCTTTCAATTGCAAATCAATTTCTCTTCATGCCTGCGCTGTTCTCTTCATGCTTTCCCTATTCTCTTCACGCCTGCCCTGTTGAGACCCTTCATGTTGAAACCCTTCCATTGAAGCATTAGAGAATGTACCATCGAATAAAACCTATACAAACTTCCAGGTATTAATATATATGATCAATTATTCTAACTAATTATTACTCTAGTTGGTTTGATGTTTGTGAGACTACTTTTGAGACATTGAAATATGATATTTTTGAAGTTTTAATTTTGGTCTCTCCTACATGGAATACACCACACAAATTCATCAAACATTGTTATTGGAATTATCTTAGTGCAAGCTTGTGATGACACTATTGACCGCCCCATTCATTTTGTAATAAATATGTTGAATGCAATTAAGCATAATTATACAACCATGAAGTATGAAGCTCTCCACATTATCTAGAGATTCTATATGTTTCACCATTTCCTTTTGATGTAGTGTTCCAAATTTTATGTTAACTTTCCTTATATGGTGATGATAAACTTCTAGTTATTGTATGGAACAATTGTGTACCACATACATTGAGAAAGAGAGATAACCGATTGTTTTCCCTTCCTTGTGGTTAGAAGGGTAGGCTTCCCACTTTGCCTTGTGGGTAAAAGGGTTGTATTCCCACTTGTTGTTACACTTATTGACTTGTGGTTAGCCTTGTGTTGGCTTAGTCTTATGTTTACCCCTCTCTTGTTGGTCTTATGTGCTAGCACCCCCCTTTTAAGGTTTTTGTACCTTGTTTCAAGGTGCTACTTTTTGTTTGAGGCAGCCATACCCTATTTGAGTGAGTTGCTGTTTGTGTGTGGGATGTTTGGTAGGGTCATTGCTTGAGTGGAATGTGTTGAGGGTGTTGCTGGTATCGTTGGAGATATTGCCTACTGTTGTGGACTATCTTTTCCTTCCTTTTGTTGTTGGAGGATGTCCCGGGGATAGTTCCCGTCTTCTTGTGACTATCGTGGACTGTTTGGAAAGGTCGCTACCTATGTGAATTATTGTCTGAGGGTGTTGCTACCTTATTGAGGGTTTAATCATGTCTCTCTTTGTTTGTCTTGTGTAAATCTTGTTGCTGCTTGTTTGACCTATGTGAAGGATGTTGCTAGGGTGCCACTACATTTGTTGAGAGGGTTTCTACCTATGTGGACCATTTTTGCCTTTTGTGGATAACACTAACATTTGTTATAATGTTATAGTTAGTTGGTTGAAGTATGTTTTGAGGTAGCATTGAGCCTACTTGTATACTATTGATTAGTAAGGAAGTTTATTGGAATTGAAGCATTTTATTGGTTGCCTCGATTTTTGGTTTGGGACTATTTTGACTGGGACTTAACCTATATGAGTTATTGCACCCATTGTTGTACTTGTTTAACACTATCAATACTTTCTCTCTCTCTCTCTCTCACGTATGTGATTACCCTCAAGTAAGGGTTAGTTACATGTTTCTTTTATTGACTTGTCTTTGAGAGACAAGATCTGATATGAAAGCAGATTGTGAGTATAAGTAAGGGCCAACTCATCAAGTTGTGATTTTGTTTTAGTTGTACGCTTATTGTGTATATATGTAGTTGTTAATTTTTATGTTTAAAATCCCAACTTTAACAAAATGATCCTTAGTGAGTTTTAAAGTTAAAAGAGATGAAAATTATATATTTTATTGGATAGACTTTTACTATTGTTGTACCTTTTACTTCAGTATTATTTTTGTTTAAATTTTCAATAAAGTATAGTTGTTTTAATTTTTGTTCAAAAATCCTAAACTTTCACCATTTCCTTTTGATGTAGTGCTCCAAATTTGATGTTAACATTCCTTATATGGTGATGATAAACTTCTAGTTATTGTATGGAATAATTGTGGACCACATACATTGAAAAAGATAGATAAAAGATTGCTTTCCCTTCCTTTTGGTTAGAAGGGTTGTATTCCAACTTTGCTTTGTGGGTGAAAGGGTTGTCTTCCCACCTTATTATTACACTTGTTGACTTCTGGTTAGCCTTGTGTTGGATTATCCCCATGTTTACCCATCTATCGTTGGCCCTGTGTACTAGCGTCACCCCTTTTATGTTTTTGTACCTTATTTTAGGGTGCTACTATTTATTTGAGGCAACCATACCCTATTTGAGAGAGTCAATTCCTATTTCTGGGATGTTTGGTAGGGCCACTACTTGAGTGGACTATGTTAAGGGTGTTTATTGTCTCCTTGGATCCGTTTCCTACTGTTGTGGATTGCCTTTGCTTGCTTTTTGTTGTTAGTGATTATCCTAGGGTTGCTTCCTATCTTCTCATGATTGTTGTGGACTATTTGGAAATGCTACTGCTTATGTGTATTGTTATCTCAGGGTGCCACTACCTTATTGAGGTATATTTTTAGGGTATTAGTCATGTCGATGTTTATTTGGCCTATGTAAATCTTTTCATTGCTTGTCTAACCTGTCTGAAGGTTGCTGCTAGGGTGACTCTGCCTGTGTTGAGAGGGATGCTACCTATGTGGACAATTTCGGTATTTTTGTGGCTTCCACTAGGGTCTATTATGCGGCTATAGTGTTTTGGTTGAAGAATGTTTTAAGGCAACATTGAGCCTACTTGTCTAGTGTTGACTAGTAAGGAAGTTGCTTAGACTTGAAGCATTTTATTGATTTCCTCAGTTGTTGGTTTGGGACTACTTTGACTGGGCCTTACGCTCTTTGAGTTATTGCACCCAATGTTGTACTTGTTTAACCCCATTATTACTTACTCTCTCTCTCTCTCTCTCTCTCTCTCTCTCAGGTATGTGATTACCCTAAGCTAAGTGTTAGTTACATGTTAATTTTATTAACTTGTCTCTAAGATACAATATCTAATATGAAAGTAGATTCCGAGTATAAGGAAGGTCCAGCTAATCAAGTTGTGATTTTGTTTCATTTTTACTTTTACTGTGTTGGAATATTGGTCAATACTAGGGCGGGGGGGGGGGTGTGAATCAATATTGCTAACTTTTTACCATTTTAACCACTTGTTAAAATTTAATCAAACCATATAATCAACAAGATACACAAAACAAATATTTTTATCATGGAACCCCAATTTGGTAAACCACCAATATTTCCTATTACTGCAAAATTGTTATTTACAAATAGTTTTGCATGCTTCTACAGACATGATGGTATTACACCCTATTTACCAGCAACTAATGGAAAGAGGCTATGACCCCCAGATTTATCAGATGCTACTGAAAGGATGCTATGATACCCTATTTACCAGCTACCACTAGAAGGAGGATACGACCCCCTAGTTTATCAGCTGCTACTAAAAGGATGCTACGACACCCTGTTTTGTCAGCTACAACTGTCAGGATGCTCCTACACCCTGTTTACGAGCTTCTGCTAGAAGGAGGAAACAACCCCCTGCAGTCCTATTGCCTGCCGTAGCTCTACCCTTCCACCCTAATATGTTATCAGTAAACTCACATATTTCTTTTCCCCTCAATGTTTGTCATACTTACTGGTCTCCGCTTCTTCTTATATCTTATAAACCATAGAGGCACACATATCCACTTCAAACTTCTGCTATATATATGCATTCTTCATTTTTTTTGCATTGTACCTTTCTAGACCAGTCATACCCTTTCGTCTTCATACTTTCTCAAAAACTTAGTTTTATAAAACATTAATCCATAATTCTATTAAACATTTAACCTTTGCAACCTTATAGATCGAACTCATGTTCTTTAATCCTAGCACCTCTTCAAATATTTGACATTGATATTAATTTTGTTTCTTACTATTTTAATATTTAGTTTATTTAACTGTTAAATTAATTTAAGCTTCCCTGGTCATCCACGGGATTCTTCATCTGCGTGCTAGCTTTCATGTTTTGTCAATGAGATTCTCCATCTACCCATGCTGCGGGCTTCCTCAAATTCATCTCGGATTGTGGGCTTTATCAAACCAATGCCCGTGGGCTTCCTATCAACTGGAATACTCTATCTTCAAGCCTTCGGGCTTCTTTTCCTCCTTTGTGGGCTCCCTATGGACTAACTCACATGAGCTTATCTTCTGTGGGCATATCCTAAGCTCCTGTTAATCAATTTATAGTTTAACCTTTCAGTTGCATTCTTCCGCAGTCTCTATTTCTGAAATCACCCCGAACCGTTGATTTTAGATCAACATTTTTCCTGACTGTACATCTCAAAATTTCTTTCCACACTATTAGATTTCTGAAATCATTTTCTGCAGTCGTCTTTTCGCACTCATCCTGAGCCATTGATATTTGTCTCGGACTATTTCCTGACTGTATATCTAATATGGGATGTGGATAGCGGATTTATGAACTGTGACATTTCTCAACATGTCTTTCTGCACTTAGCTTTTAGCCTCAACCATTCCACATCATTGATATCCCTCGGGATTATTTGTGACCGTTGATCTTCAATAAGATGCGGATAGTGAAACACGGGTTTGTGACTTTTCCATAATGTCATTTCGAGATTTCCGCTTCGGCACTAAAATTTCTGCACCAATCGTTCCCCACCATTGATCTAATGTGGGCTTCTTCGTGACCATTGATCTTCAAGAATGCGGGTTCTCAAAGTCTCAAATGTCACTTTCACACTCCTCCACCTTTCGTTTTCTGTACTAACCTTTCTGTACCGTCGATCTCTCATGGAAGTCTGTCTGGTCGTCGATCTCTCGGATCGTGGGATGCAGAATGCGGGTTCTCAAATACTCAAATTTTGTTCTCGCAATTCTCCACCTTCCATTTTCTGTACTAACCTTTCCACACCCTCGATCTTTTAGGGAAGTCTTTCTGATTGTCGATCTTCCCCTTTGACAACAATGACAAAGGATAACATGTTATGCCAATGTTGTACCTATTTTGATATAGGATTTCCTATCTTTCTTCTTTCTGACAACTCCCCTTGTCATCATATCTCCCCTTTGTTAACTGTGACTTGGTTATTTAACCAATGTATTATCATTTATCTTAACATTTCCTTTCTTGCAATAGGTTCTTGGATGATAACTTAAATGATAGATCCATGGACTCCCCCTGTCATTGTACTTCCTCTCCTTTGCCAACATTTTTGTGACAGAGTTTACACTCAACATTTTCTACCACACACTGTTCTCCCATTTTAAAAAAATGTGTTATGTAACTTGATCTCTTCAAGAAGTCTTTACATAATCCTTGGTCTGAGATAACAATCTTTAGATAGGCTATCACTAGATTTAGTCCGGTTCTAAATTGGGTAGAACCACTAAATTAACCTCACCCAGCCAATGATCCCACATGCAGCGGTCAATGATGAGAGGGATTCAAACCTTCGGTGAACTGGATTTCATAAGGATTTCGCTCCCATCTCCAGTAATTAACTTACTTACTAGTTCGTCAACAAAATGACTGAAGGATCCTCAGATCTATATTAATAGTGGACCTCAAATATCATAGGGAGGATTTCATTAAATAACGTGCCTGTCAGGATTTTCTTTCTTCGCGTTATTTTACCCAATGAAATGGCTCACAGTCGTTGACCTAAACCATGCTTTCATATGGATAATCGGAATATGTGACCCCTACCTAATTCTGCTCATCTCCATTTTGACTTTCTCTGTGCTAGTTTACCTTGCGAAATTATTTCCAGCCTTTGATCAAAATCCTCCTTTTGTCTCTGTTGTTCAAACTTTAAGCGCCTATCACATTTCATAGGTTTCAAAATTTCTTTCATCCGTGCAAGTTTAAATAGAGAAATTATTTTCCATCATAGATCTATCTACCTCTACCCATCGAATGGTCTATTCTGCCTGTAAATTAACCTGCCTCTGCCTTTACCAAAATTCCTTAAGCCTGTGCATTTAGATCTTCATTGCCTGCAGATGCTCATTAACAATGTGGAATTTTTAAACAGACTGAATTTTTTATTTTTTGGATCAGACTTGAGTTTCTTCCATTGTCAACAATTTTTTTGTGTCATGAATTCAACTTCTAGGTGAACATAATTTTTTTATCTTCTATTCAATTGCAGACATCATGGTCTTCATGAATCACACATTTTGTTGTTCTCATGTTACTTCATAGGTCTTATACTTTCTCTATGTCAACCATACACCAATCTTATCATTTAACCTTGATCATATATCGTCTTTGAGTAAGATAACTTTCAATATACTTCAACATTAGATACCAACTGATTTTTTCCTTAGATACCAATCGAAATTTCCTGACTTTAACTTCCCTTGAGTATATAATCCCTTCTAATGTTATTTTCAGGGTTCTCTTTAAATAATGAGAGATATTTTTAGAAAAGGATCACACAATAATCACTACATCCTTCTTCATCACCTTCATCTTTATCAGTGTATTCCTTTATATCTCCATCTTGCTTTTCCTCATAATGGATGTCATCCTTATTTATGGCACTATTATGCTCATCGTTATCTTTGGAGACCTCACTGATGTTTGAAATATTTAATTCTTCTATATCTTTGGAGTCTTGCTTTCTTCTCCACATCTTTCCACGAGGTATTATGCTTACTGGTTTTTCATTTCTTTGTTTCTTGGTTTTCATCTTCCATACCTTTTTTTGAGTTTCCTTGGAAGGTCTGCATGTACTATTCTTGCATTGTCTTGCAAAGTGTCCAATATTGTGACATATGAAACATATACATCTTTTGCCATTTGAGATGTTAGTGTCTTCTTTCTTTTTTAGACCTTGATATTCTTCTTTGATTCTACAATCATTAATCTTATTACCAAACTTGTGACAACAATGACAATATCCGTAGAATGTATGTTTGGATAATCTATGGTTCTTGTAATGACTCTTTTCATTTGCATGTCTTCTGAAATTTCTCATCTTGATAGGATGAACAAAATCATGACGATTGCACTTCATTTCCTTGTGATTCTTCTGCTGCTTGGGTGTATCTTTGGAAGCATCATGTTGACATTTAAGATCTTCAACATCTTCATGGATGCTGGAGCTTGATCCTTTATGATTATATCCAAGACCTGTTTTATACCTTGGGGATCTTTGTAAGCTGAGGACTTTATTAAGAGCTTTGGTACTTTCCTTGAACTTCTCATTAATAGTCTACTGATATTTTAGCTTCTTTATTTCTTCCTTGAATTTAGCAATTTATTGTTTTAGGTTCTTGGCCTCTTCCATTCTAGCCATCCTTTGTTGTCTTGAATTGAATAGTTCTTGTTGGAGGGTCTTGACTTCCTCTTCTTTTGATTTTTGCTCTTCTTGATATTTTGACAATTTTTCTTTCAAAGAATTGTTCTTCATCCTGCTCTTTCTCAACTCTTCAAGGGCACTTTTGAGTTCTAACTTTGGGTCCACCTCTCCTTCCATATCTGAATCATCTTTTGAAGTTACTATCCCCATGAATATATTTTCTTCATCTTCACTATCAACCTCGAGGATAACAGATTTTTCTTCTCCTCTTTGTTCAACTGAGTAAACTTTCTTCAATTTGAGCCAGAGCTCTTTAGTTGAGATAAATTTCCCTATCTTCTCTTTGATGAGTTGAGGTAACCCATCAAGTATGGCCTCCATTTCCCTTGAGTTATTTTTCCTGGACTCTTTCTGAGATTTAGTCCTTACTCTTTTTGGTAGGATGTAATAAGAGATAACTGCATTCCATACACCACATCCTAATGAATTTAAGTATACACTCATTCTTTTCCTTCATACTGCATATTATCCCTTATTAAGTGTTGGAGCTCTGTTGGAATCCATCCCTTTATGTTTATCCATAGTGGTTTTTAGTAGGATCTCCTTACAGTGGTTAAAATATGAAGAAGGAACTTGCTCTGATACCAATTATTGGAATATTGGTCAATACTGAGAGGGGGGGGGGGGGGGGGGGAATCGATATTGTTGACTTTTTACCATTTTAACCACTTATTAAACTTTAATCAAAACATATAATCAACAATATACACAAAACACATATTTTTATCGAGGAACCCCAATTGGGTAAACCACCAATACTTCCTATTACTGCAAAATTGTTATTTACAAATAGTTTTCCCTGCTTCTACAGACATGATGGTATTAAACCCTATTTACTAGCAACTACTGGAAGGAGGCTATGACCCCACGATTTATCATTTTCTACTGAAAGGATGCTACAACAACCTATTTACCAGCTACACCTGGAAGGAGGCTACAACCCCCTGGTTTATCAACTGCTACTGAAAGGATGCTATGACACCCTGTTTTGTCAGCTACAACTAACAGGATGCTCCTACACCCTGTTTACCAGCTTCTACTGGAAGGAGGAAATAACCCCCTGTGGGCCTTTTTCCTGCCCTAGCGCCACCCTGCCACCCTAGTATGTTATCAGTAAAATCCCAGATTTCTTTTCCCCTCAAACTATGTCATACTTACAGGTCTCTGCTTCTTCTTTTATCTGCTAAACAATAGAGACACACATCTCCACTTCAAACTTCTGCTATATATATGCATTCTTCATTTTTTATGCATTGTACCTTTTCAGACCAGTCATACCCTTTCATTTTCATACCTTCTCAAAAACTCAGTTTGATAAAACCTTAATCCATAATTCTTTTAAACATTTAACCTTTGCAACCTTATAGATTGAACTCATGTTCTTTCATCCCAGCACCTCTTCAAATATCTGATATTGATATTAATTTTGTTTCTTACTGTTATAATATTTATTTTATTTAACTGTTAAATTAATTTAACCTTCCCTGGTCATCCATGAGCTTCTTCATCTGCATGCTAGCCTTCATGTTTTTTCAGTGACCTTCTCCATCTACTCATGTTGTGGGATTCCTCAACTTCATCTCTGATCGTGGGCTTTATCAAACCAATGCCTGTGGGATTCCTATCAACTGGAATACTCTATCTTCAGGTCTTCGAGATTCTTTCTAGATTCTTTTCCTCCTGTGCGGGTTCCCTATGGACTAACTCACATGAGCTTATCTTCTGTGGGCATCTCCTAAGCTCCTGTTAATCAATTTACAGTTTAACCTTTCAGTTGCATTCTTCCGCAGTCTCTATTTCTGAAATCACCCCGAACGTTGATTTTAGATCAACATTTTTCCTGACTATACATCTCAAAATTTCTTTCCACACTATTAGCTTTCCGAAATCGTTTTCTGTAGTTGTCTTTTCGCACTCAGCTTGAGCCATTGATATTTGTCTTGGACTGTTTCCTGATCGTATATCTAATATGGGATGTGGATAGCGGATTTATGAACTGTGACATTTCTCAACATGTCTTTATGCACTTAGCTTTCTGCCTCAACCGTTCTACATCATTGATATCCCTCAATATTCTTTGTGATTGTTGATCTTCAATAAGATGTGGATAGCGAAACACGGGTTTGTGACTTGTCCATAATGTCATTTCGAGATTTTCGCTTCGGTACTAAAATTTATGCACCAATCGTTCCACACCATTGATCTACTGTGGGATTCTTCATGACCGTTTATCTTCAAGAATAAGAGATGCAGAGTGTGGGTTCTCAAAGTCTCAAATGTTACTTTCACACTCCTCCACCTTCCATTTTCTGCACTAACCTTTCTGCACCGTCAATCTGTCACGGAAGTCTTTCTGGTTGTCGATCTCCCAGATCGTGGGATGTAGAATGTGGGTTCTCAAATACCCAAACGTTGTTCTCGCAATTCTCCAACTTCCATTTTCTACACTAACCTTTCCACACCCTCGATCTTTTAGGGAAGTCTTTCTGACTGTCGATCTTTTGGATCACAGGATGCGAAATGTGGAACTGTGAAATTTTCCACATTCTTTTTGTGATTCTCCACTTTTCTCCTTCCACTTTTCGTCGTCAGGACTTTGGTTTGCAGAAACCGATATTGTCCTAGACCTTGATATTTCACTTTTTTTTTCCTCTTTTCTTATGAACTGTTGATTTGTTTTGCAGGTTCACTCCTAGCCATTGATTTCTTGATCAGATTTAGATTTCTTCTTCTGCACTCCTTCTTTTGCGGAACCCTCCTATGATCGTAGATTTATTGTGGAAGGTTCCTCAACCATATATCTTTGTACAATTGCGGAACTCTTCTCAACCTTAGATATTCTATGGATCTAATCTCAATCGTCTATCTATACTATTTTTGGGGACTTCATCTTTTCCACCTATCCTTTGCGGAACTGATCCTTAGCTGCCGAATCTCATGTGGGATGATTCCTGATAGTCAATTTCAGATTGAATGCGGATCTCACCATGACTTATGGAACTTTAACTTTTCCCCCTATCCTTTGCGGAACTGATCCTTAACCGCTGGATCTCGTGCATGATTCTTTCTGACCGTCGATTTCAGATTGAATGCGGATCTCACCATGACTTTGGGGATCTACACGATTTCTTTGCGAAAATCATCTCTGACTGTTTCTAACAGTTTTGAATATTTATATACATAGAGAATTTCATCATGCTGCTGGTTATAAATAATTTATAAACATTCTCGTAGATATAGTTTCTCTATTCTTCGATTGTTACATATACTCTCGAAATTTCCTTAACCATTGTTACACATACTGTTGACACTTTCTTGGAAGTCTTTAGATCAATGATTCATGTTGTCTTATGATCCATGTCCATTTCATCCATTGAATTTGTCATTAATGAACTCTTATGATATCATCATTTGGACACCATGATATGCCATGCCATCATATTTTCCATATCATTATCCTTAGTCTTTCACTGAGTTTGTCCTTCCATAATATCCACTGGTTATTCATTTGTAATTCGAGAACACCTTTGATATCAATGACAACTATATACTCAACAATATCCCCCTTTGGAATTGATGGCAGCCTCTAAACATTCTTCCCCTTTGACAACAATGACAAAGGATAACATGTTATGCCAATGTTGTACCTATTTTGATATAGGATTTCCTATCTTTCTTCTTTCTGACAACTCCCCTTGTCATCATATCTCCCCTTTGTTAACTGTGACTTGGTTATTTAACCAATGTATTATCATTTATCTTAACATTTCCTTTCTTGCAATAGGTTCTTGGATGATAACTTAAATGATAGATCCATGGACTCCCCCTGTCATTGTACTTCCTCTCCTTTGCCAACATTTTTGTGACAGAGTTTACACTCAACATTTTCTACCACACACTGTTCTCCCATTTTAAAAAAATGTGTTATGTAACTTGCTCTCTTCAAGAAGTCTTTACATAATCCTTGGTCTGAGATAACAGTCTTTAGATAGACTATCACTAGATTTAGTCCGGTTCTAAATTTGGTAGAACCACTAAATTAACCTCACCCAGCCAATGATCCCACATGCAGCGGTCAACGATGAGCGGGATTCAAACCTTCGGTGAATTGGATTTCATAAGGATTTCGCTCCCATCTCCAGTAATTAACTTACTTACTAGTTCGTCAACAAAATGACTGAAGCACCCTTAGATCTATATTAACAGTGGACCTCAAATATCATAGGGAGGATTTCATCAAATAACGTGCCTGTCAGGATTTTCTTTCTTCGCGCTATTTCACCCAATGAAATGGCTCACAGTCGTTGACCTAAACCATGCTTTCATATGGACCGTCGGAATATGTGACCCCTACCTAATTCTTCTCATCTCCATTCTGACTTTCTCTGTGCTAGTTTACCTTGCGAAATTATTTCCAGCGTTTGATCAAAATCCTCCTTTAGTCTCTGCTGTTCAAACTTTATGCGCCTATCACATTTCACAAGTTTCAAAAGTTCTTTCCTTCATGCAAGTTTAACTAGAGAAATTATTTTCCATCATAGATCTATCTACCTCTACCCATCGAATGGTCTATTCTACCTGTAAATTAACCTGCCTCTGCCTTTACCAAAATTCCTTAAGCCTGTGCATTTAGATCTTCATTGCCTGCAGATGCTCATTAACAATGTGGAATTTTGAATAGACTGAATTTTTTATTTTTCGGATCAGACTTGAGTTTCTTCCATTGTCAACAATTTTTTTGTGTCATGACTTCAACTTCTAGGTGAACATAATTTTTTTATCTTCTATTCAATTGCAGACATCATGTTCTTCATGAATCACACATTTTTTTGTTCTCATGTTACTTCATAGGTCTTATACTTTCTCTATGTCAAACATACACCAATCTTATCATTTAACCTTGATCATATATTGTCTTTGAGTAAGATAACTTTCAATATACTTCAACATTAGATACCAATTGATTTTTTCCTTAGATACCAATCGAAATTTCCTGACTTTAACTTCCCTTGAGTATATAATCCCTTCTAATGTTATTTTCACGGTTCTCTTTAAATAATGAGAGATCTTTTTAGAAAAGGATCACACAATAATCACTACATCCTTCTTCATCACCTTCATCTTTATCGGTGTATTCTTTTATATCTCCATCTTGCTTTTCCTCATAATGGATGTCATCCTTATTTATGGCACTATTATGCTCATCATTATCTTTGGAGACCTCACTGATGTTTGAAATATTTACTTCTTCTATATCTTTGGAGTCTTGCTTTCTTCTCCACATCTTTCCATGAGGTATTATGCTTACTGGTTTTTCATTTCTTTGTTTCTTGGTTTTCACCTTCCATACCTTTTTCCGAGTTTCCTTGGAAGGTCTGCATGTACTATTCTTGCAATGTCTTGCAAAGTGTCCAATATTGTGACATATGAAACATATAAGTCTTTTGCCATTTGAGATGTTAGTGTCTTCTTTCTTTTTTAGACCTTGATATTCTTCTTTGATTCTACAATCATTAATCTTATGACCAAACTTGTGACAACAATGACAATATCCATAGAATGTATGTTTGGAGAATCTCTGGTTCTTGTAATGACTCTTTTCATTTGCATGTCTTCTGAAATTTTTCATCTTGATAGGATGAACAAAATCATGACGATTGGACTTCATTTCCTTGTGATTCTTCTGCTACTTGGGTGTATCTTTGGAAGCATCATGTTGACATTTAACATCTTCAACGTCTTCATGGATGCTGGAGCTTGATCCTTTATGATTATATCCAAGACCTGTTTTATACTTGGGGGATATTTGTAAGCTGAGGACTTTATTAAGAGCTTCAGTACTTTCCTTGAACTTCTCATTAACAGTCTACTAATATTTTAGCTTCTTTATTTCTTCCTTGAATTTAGCAATTTATTGTTTTAGGTTCTTGGCCTCTTCCATTATAGCCATCCTTTGTTGTCTTGAATTGAATAGCTCTTGTTGGAGGGTCTTGACTTCCTCTTCTCTTGATTTCTGCTCTTCTTGATATTTTGACAATTTTTATTTCAAAGAATTGTTCTTCATCCTGCTCTTTCTCAAATTTTCAAGGGCACTTATGAGTTCTAACTTTGGGTCCACCTCTCCTTCCATATCTGAATCATCTTCTGAAGTTATTGTCCCCATGAATATATTTTCTTCATCTTCACTATCAACCTTGAGGATATCATATTTTTCTTCTCCTCTTTGTGCAACTGAGTAAAGTTTCTCCAATTTGACCCAGAGCTCTTTAGCTGAGATAAATTTCCATATCTTCTCTTTGATGAGTTGAGGTAACCCATCAAGTATGGCCTCCATTTCCCTTGATTTATTTTTCCTGGACTCTTTCTGGGATGTAGTCCTTACTCTTTTTGGTAAGATGTAATAAGAGATAACTGCATTCCATACACCACATCCTAATGACTTTAATTATACACTCATTCTTTTGCTCCATACTTCATATTATACCTTATTAAGTGTTGGAGCTCTGTTGGAATCCATCCCTTCATGTTTATCCATAGTGTTTTTTAGTAGGATCTCCTTACAATGGTTCAAATATGATGAAGGAACTTGCTCTGATACCAATTATTGGAATATTGGTCAATACTGAGAGGGTGGGGGGGGGGTGAATCGGTATTGTTGACTTTTTATCATTTTAACCACTTATTAAACTTTAATCAAAACATATAATCAACAATATACACAAAACACATATTTTTATCGTGGAACCCCAATTGGGTAAACCACCAATACTTCCTATTACTGCAAAATTGTTATTTACAAATAGTTTTCCCTGCTTCTACATACATGATGGTATTACACCCTATTTACTAGCAACTACTGGAAGGAGGCTATGACCCCATGATTTATCATCTGCTACTGAAAGGATGCTACGACAAGCTATTTACCAACTACACCTGGAAGGAGGCTACAACCCCCTGGTTTATCAAATGCTACTGAAAGGATGCTATGACACCCTGTTTTGTCAACTACAACTAACAGGATGCTCCTACACCCTGTTTACCAGCTTTTGTTGGAAGGAGAAAATAACCCCCTGTGGGCCTTTTTCTTGCCCTAGATCCACCCTACCACCCTAATGTGTTATCAGTAAACTCCCATATTTCTTTTCCCCTCAATCTATGTCATACTTACTGGTCTCTGCTTCTTCTTTTATCCGCTAAACCATAGAGACACACATCTCCACTTCAAACTTCTGCTATATATATGCATTCTTCATTTTTTATGCATTGTACCTTTTCAGACCAGTCATACCCTTTTGTTTTCATACCTGTTCAAAAACTCAGTTTGATAAAACCTTAGTCCATAATTACTTTAAACATTTAACCTTTGCAACCTTACAGATCGAACTCATGTTCTTTCATCCTAGCACCTCTTCAAATATCTGATATTGATATTAATTTTGTTTGTTACTGTTATAATATTTATTTTATTTAACTGTTAAATTAATTTAATTAATTTCACCTTCCCTGGTCATCCATGAGCTTCTTCATCTGCGTGCTAGCCTTCATGTTTTATCAGTGAGCTTCTCCATCTACTCATGTTGTTGGATTCCTCAACTTCATCTCTGATCGTGGGCTTTATCAAACCAATGCCTGTGGGATTCCTATCAACTGGAATACTCTATCTTCAGGTCTTCGAGATTCTTTTCCTCCTATGTGGGCTCCCTATGGACTAACTCACATGATATTATCTTCTGCGGGCACCTCCTAAACTCAATGTTAATTGATTTATAGTTTAACCTTTCAGTCGCGTTCTTCCACAGTCTCGATTTCTGAAATCACCCGATCCATTGATTTTAGATTAGGATTTTTCCTAACCGTAGATCTCAAAATGTCTTTCCACACTATTAGCTTTTTGCAATCCTCTTTCCACACTCTTCCTGAGCCATTGATCTTTGTCCCAGACTGTTTCCTGACCGTAGTTCTATGATGGGATGCAGATAGCGAATTTTCAAACTGTGACATTTCTCAATATGTCTTTGCGCACTTAAATTTCTGCCTCAACCGTTTTGCACCGTTGATATCTTGCGGGATTCTTTGTGACAGTTGATCTTCAATAAGATGTGGATAACAGAATGCTGGTTTGTGACTTTTCCATAATGTCATTTCAAGATTTTCGCTTCCGCACTAAAATTTTCGCACCAATCATTCCACACCATTGATCTCCTTGCGAGATTCTTCATGATCGTTGGTCTTCCAAAATCCAGGATGCAGAGTGCGGGTTCTCAAAGGATCAAACATTACTTTCACACTTCTTCACCTTTCATTTTCCACACTAAACTTTCCGCACCGTCGATCTCCCAGATCGCGGGATGCATAATGCGGGTTCTAAAATACTCAAACGTTGTTCTCACAATTCTTCGTCTTCCATTTTTCGCACTTACCTTTCCACATCGTCGATCTTTCATGGAAGTCTTTCTGACCATCGATCTTCCGAATCTTAGGATGCAGAATGCAAAACTGTGACATTTCCCACATTCTTTTCGCGATTCTCTGCTTTTCGCTTTTCTCCTTCTACTTTCTGCCTTCTAGACTTCGGTTTGCAAAAACCCATATTATCCTAGACCTTTATCTTCCGCATTCTGCTTTTCGCTTTTCTTATGAACCAGTGATTTATTCTGTGGGTTCACTCCTGGTTGTTGATCTCTTGATCAGATTCGGATTTTTTCTTCTGCACTCCTTCTTTTGCGGAACCCTCCTATGACCATAGATCTATTTTGGAACGTTCCTCAGTCGTATATCTTCGTACACTTGCGGAAATATTCTCGAACTTAGATATTTTGCGGATCTAATCTCGATCGTCTATCGATACTCTTTTGTGGAACTTCATCTTTTCCTCCTATCCTTTGCGAAATTGAGCCTTAGCCATCGGATCTCATGCAAGATGCTTCTTGACCATCGATTTCAGATCGAATGCGGATCTCACCATGACTTGCAAAACTTTACCTTTTTCACCTGTCCTTTGAAGAATTGATCCTTGACCGACGAATCTCGTGCGGGATGCTTTCTGACTGTTGATTTCAGATCAAATGTGGATCTCACCTTGACTTTGCGGATCTACACGATTTCTTTGCGGAAATCCTTTGTGACTGTTTCTAACAGTTTTGAAGATTTATATACACAGAGAATTTCATCATGCTGCTGATTATAAAGAATTTATAAACACTCACAGATATAGTTTCTCTATTTTTCGATTGTTACATATACTCTTGACATTTCCTTAACCATTGTTACACATACTGTCGACACTGTCTTGGAAGTCTTGAGATTAGTCATTCATGCTGTCTTATCATCCATGTCCATTTCATCCATTGCATTTGTAAATAATGAACTATTACGATATCATTAGTAGGACACCATCATATGCCATGTCATCATATTTTCCATATCATCATCCTTAGTATTTCAATGAGTTAGTCCCGCCATAATATCCACTAGTTATTCCTTTGTCATTTGAGAACACCTTTGACATCAATGAAGACTATGATACTCAACATACTGTGTATATCTACAGTTGTTGATTTTTATGTTTCAAATCCTAACTTTAACACAAAGATCCTTAGTGAGTGTTAAGGTTGAAAGAGATGAAAATTATATATTTTATTGGATAGACTTTTACTACCGGTATACCTTTTACTTCAATATTATTTTTGTTTAAATTTTCATTAAAGTACAATTGTTTTAATTTTTGTTCAAAACCCCTAAACTTTCACCATTTCCTTTTGACATAGTGCTCCAAATTTTATGTGGATCATAAAGAACTAAAATACATCATCACCAAACAATTGTTGACAAGATTGTTATCATAGGAACATGAGTGAACAATCTATTTAAACTCTATAAAATTCATGTTGCTACATGTCACCCATCTCACAACACTTTAGGTGAAAAAAATGGTTCATGATGAATGTCTAGCTGCATAATTCTCCTACACAACCATGCACTATGGACCATGTTTTTTGTAATATGTTTACTATTTTTTGATAGAAATATATGAACCATAGGGATATAATACCAATTTATGTCGTAAATTATTTTAGCTCTAAATTACATCTAATAAAATAAAAAATCTAAGAACAAACACAAAACACTAATAACTACACAACTAATGAAAAGTGCACAATGTACATAAAATTTGAGCATCATAACATAATGACCTAAGTTTTAGACAATCTAGTTTAAAATAGTAAGTTAACCATCAATTTTAACCACCTAACAACTTTACAACTACTTGGGATATATTGTTTAATGACACTTTTTTAACTTGACATGAATTTTGAAATCAATGTAAAAATAGCATTTAAACATGTGCTTACAACATTGGTTAGTCTTTTGTATAAATTACTTCCTACTAAGTTCCATGAGATGTTACCATAGTAGTGAGATCCACGAGT
Organism: Pseudotsuga menziesii; assembly: GCA_001517045.1. Classification (NCBI taxonomy): domain Eukaryota; kingdom Viridiplantae; phylum Streptophyta; class Pinopsida; order Pinales; family Pinaceae; genus Pseudotsuga; species Pseudotsuga menziesii. The sequence goes on from LPNX010085906.1 coordinate 350,978, forward strand.
GATATTGATGCTAAGATATAAGTATACATGGGTTCACATTTAAACAAATACTATTGACATTAATAATGTTCCAAGCATCCTTTGTTCACCTTTTCATATATTCTCAAGTATTAAACTTCCAAGTAGTCTCATGAGCATCAAACCAATTAGAGTAGTTTTTTAGTTAGAGTAATGATTATGAAGGTATTTACAGTATTTTTCATTTCGTAGGTGTTGTAGGCATCATAAGTTACATGTATGTCATGTCTAAACAATGCTTTCTTATTAGTGGAGGCAATATTTTGATGTGACCAACAAATTTGTAGGTTAGAATACTTTAATGGCTTCCTTTTCTGCAATCTCTTCAATGGCCAAATTCTATGAAATGAACTATATGCAATGGAATTCCTTATGTTGCCATTATCATCTAGTTCACTTGTTGTTTTGCTAATACAATGATTTCTGTGAAAAATGCTTGCTTGTAAGTGGAGGTAATATTTTAATGCCACAAAATCAAGTCATGGGTTAGGAGAACTATGGTTGTAATCTTAAATGGCTTTGGATTTATTTTCCTTAGACCTCTTGCACATGGCCATTGTTTTTCTATTCACAAGCATAGACGTGTGTAGAGTGTCCATGGATTTTTTAATGAGAGAAACATTTTCAAGGCATGTAGTTGTGAGAATTGTTGCAAATGATCATGTTTATTTGGAGAGAAACCACAACAGGAAATATGAGACATGATTGAAGAATATGAGGGAAGGATATTTTACAGTCATAGAAGAAACCCTAGAGTATAACAACATAGATCCATCAATATATTTTATTAACATACTCATGCAGACAAAGTATCCACCTTTTACACAAGGTTGTATCATTGATTTTACTATATGGATGGAGTTTAAAATAGGGGTTAGTGTTTAGGTTGGATTTGAGATTTATTTAGGGGTCGAGGTTAGGGTTATTGTTATGGGTTATGGGCCATAACATTTATGCTTGAAAATAATGGGCCATAAGTGCGTTCATGGATCAACAAACCTACTAAATAGATAATATGTTTCCCAACAGGTCCTTATATTGGTCATTCCAATTTTCCCATGGCTACAAATCAAATGGTGGTTCAACCCTTGTATAACTATTACATCTTAAGAAATATAGGAACATCTCAATTAGGGAACAAGAAATGAACATATAAATGTATTCTATCACACGATATAATGACTCCATCAACAATACTACTAAAAGGGATGACCAAAACTCTAGAGTCCACCACCAATATCTCCAAAATGGAGTTAAATCATCCAACCCTCAAGCACTAAAGTGAGAGTGAAAATTTTGATACCTTGCCAACTCTAATTTATCCACAAGAAGCAAACATGTCACATGTGGGATTTGAACCTAAGTAGGGAGGATAAAATATTCTCCACTTAACCACCCAGACTAAAGCTAATAGACAAAACATTATTTATTCTGTAGTGTAGTGGTACAATAGTTGTGAAATATTGATGGATTATTTATTATCTTATTAATGTATTTGGACTTTTATTTTTTATTAAACTTGAATTATGAACTACATTGAAATTCCTAATATAATGAGAACACCTTGACCTTTACAATCTTGTGAAAATATGAAATAAATATAAAGAGTCCTAATATAGTTAGGAAGCATTGGATAGGGAAGCGATTCCCTATTGTTATTATCAACCTTTGTTGTATTATTTTCATACATATGCACATATTTTCATGTGTATGTGCATGTACATACACATATGCAACTATTACCACGAAACGTGGAATTCCAAACACTCTAGGGATTTCCTTGTCTTTAAGACGTGCCAACCACCCAATCATTCCATGTTTATTTATAGAAAGTAATCAAACAACTATTTCCAAGTTAAAACATCATTTCAAGTCATCCAACAACATGTCCGACCTTTATAACTTGTATTCAAGAGGAGGGATGGACTCATAACCCTGAAATATGAGGCTAGTTGGTGCTTAGAGCACACTGGGACATATAAGGAGAGAATATGAACAACATCAATAAAGGATACCCATTGAGCAATCCCCCCAAATTAAGAAGTCCTAATATGAACTCTAGGAAGTACATGGTTTGATCTAAATATGTCACAAATGCTGATGTGATTGTGCAAATACCTTTCAAGAATTTGCCTCAATCATTTCATGCCAAAATACATCAAAAATGTCTCCTTCCATTTATTACCCTTTCAAAAAGTCCTCAAGCTGGCTACATTATCTCCATTTCAACTCATTCCTCTGGTGTCTGCAACAATATACTATAGGATTGTTCAGGTATGATTACTAGTTGTAGAGTCATTCAAAATCCTCCATGAAATGTTGATATCACACAAGTATGCAATTCCATAAGTGTGTAAAGATTCCCCTTTATTCCAATCATATCTAGGGTGCACAAACAAGGCTGAAAAGGCATCATCCATTATTTTCTTGTTTTAGGACATCTTCTATATAAATCGTGACAAATTATTATCGAGGTTTATGTTTTAAGTTATTTCAAGACCAAGAATTTAGAGAGTTAAACTTTCACATACTTATTAGTGTTGTATTCATTTTCAATGTTATCAAATTTTGAATTCTATTTGATCATAATACCTACCTTAGCTCGCCTAAGGTATAATAAAAAATGATTTTATTTTGGATTGTATTGTGTACTTTTTTGTAAGTAAGTGTAGGGTTTCCTAGAAAAAACAACAATTAATTACCTACAGTTATGTAACCAAGTCCCACAAATAGCATAGAAATAGCATAAATATACCAAAAGAGAGTAATCCACACCTTAATAATGAAGAATACATAATAATAACAATCCTCTTCGAGGGAGGAACCTCTAGACACAATGTACTATGTACCCAAGACAAGACAATAAACAATGCTTACTCAAATGAAAATATGTCCTTCCTATATATAGAAGACAAAGGTGTACAATAACTACTCATAGACCCACTAATAGACTCGAGCCTACATCAATAATATGTAATACACCACCATATAGGGGGTAAAGTGCCACACCATAGGGGGAATCGTGCCCAACATTTAGGGTTTAACATGCCCTTCCCCTTCAGAAAAGCATTGTCCTCAATGATTTGGTAGTTGTGGATGCATCTGCATGAAGGTATCATCTTCCCATGTTGAATCTGCAACTGGTAAGTTCTTCCACTTGATGAGGTACTCAATAATAACTTGATTTTGTAGTTGTTTGGTCCTTGTTTCAATGAATTGTTCAAGTTCACATATGATTTAATTCTTCAAAATTCCTTTGGTTATGATGGTTATCTACATGTTGTTTCATCCTGTTTTTTGGACATCTTCAGTATTTGGAGACTACTTGTCGGTGCTCTATGCGATCTACCACTACTTGAAATATAGTTTTTCCTTCTTCCAACCTTGATTGGAATATTGTTTACTGTCTAACTTGGACCGAGATAAATTTAAAATTTCATCTCCTATAGGTCTCCAACTTCAGCTTATGGTTTCTTGATGTGTCCTATTTCTGATGTCGTAGCTCTGATCTAATTTGTATGCTCTATTAAACCTGTATTGCAATTCTCCCAACACTTCTTATTTCTTTCCTATCCAAAAGAGAGAACTTGTATGGTATTCCATGTGTCCAATATTTCAAATTTAAGTCTGAAACATATACCAAATATACTATGTCCAGTCTTATTTTTAATTCAACAAGTCTCACTAAATTTGGATATCGAATGCTCAAGATATAACAATTTTCCCTAGAACACCTTTTTTCAAACATTGATTGGAAGGTTGTTTTAAGGCCGACTTAAAACTGAAATAATATTAGAATTTGAGGTCCTCTAGGTCTAAGACTTCAACCTGTTTCTCCTGACATGTCCATTTTCTGATGCCATATTTTTGACCTAATTTGGATGTGCCAATAAAAAGTTAATGCAAATCTCACAAAAGTTCTTATTTTTGGCCTATCCATAAGAGAAAAATTGTACTATATGCCACATGTCCAATATTTTGTGTATGCAGCTAAAAATATTAACACAAATACCTTGGTCCATATTCTTTTGTATGCAATATCTCTCACTCAATTTGGATCTCGGATGCCTCATATATGACCTTTTTCCCTAGAACACATGTTTCAAACCCTAATTGGAAGACTGTTTCATGACCGACTTGTAATTGAGATAAAATTTGAATTTCAACTTCTCTGAGTCTAAAAATTCATCTCATGGTACCTTGATGTATCCTAATTTTAATTCCTCATGTATGACCTAATTTGGATGTGCCTATAAAAAATTACTGCAGGTATTCAAAAAACTCTTATTTTTGGCCTATCCAGAACATAGAAATTGTATAGTATGCCACGTGTCCAATATTTTGTTTATATAGCTGAAAATACTACCACAGATACCCTGTTTTGTTTTATTTCATATGAAACTGGTCTCACTCAATTTGGATCTTGGATGTCTCAGTTATGACCTCTTTCCGTATAACACCTCTTTTAGACTAGGTTTTGGACTAGTAAAAAACCCTAGAGCCCTCGGCAAATATATCTAAAATTGTAATGGATTAGATCTAAGTTTTAGACTGGAGATACATAGGCGTATTTTAGAAGTGGGATTTTAAATTCAATATCTGATTCCTTATATAAAAGAAGTTGTAGCAAAAATTCCAAGATGACTCGTCTTGGAGAAGTCAGTCCCAAGGAAAGAGATCTCACACCAAATGTTATGTAACCAAATCCTAGAAATATGATAAAAATAGTAGAAATAGACAAAAACAGAGTAATACACACCTTAATAATGAAGAATATAGATTAATAGAAATCCTCTTTGAGGGAGGAACCTCCTTACACAATGTACTGTGTACCCAAGACAAGACAATAAATAATGCTTACTCAAATGAAAATATCTCCTTCCTATGTACAATAACAACCAATAGACCCACTAATAGACCTAGGACTAATCAATAATATTTAATACACCACCATATAGGGGGTAAATCTCCACACTATAAGAGGAACTATTCCCAACATTTAGGGCTTAACACCTACTTGAAAAAGGGTTCCAGTGAGGTGCCTAAACCTGAAACCGATAAATTGGTTCTAGTGAGATTGATAGCAGTGAGGGTCCTAGTGAGATTTCATATGTGTATTCCCATAATATTTTGATGAGGTTTCATGCATAATATTATTAAGTTGTTTAGAATATTTATACATATGAATTTGTAATTTGGTTAATGTGCTTTATATTTGTAATTGAATGCTATACTTACATGCGAGAAATATTAGCTAACTATATATATGATCTGATCAATTGAAGGTACAACAAAATATGTACCTTTCATATCTTTCTTCACTGAGTGAGGGAATATCAGGTCAAACAGAGGGAAATGCAACTGCATCAAGTAGATTTGATAGGCGAAGAATATCCATAGGCGAAAAGGTTAGAAGAAAATTCCATAGATGTATGGATTTTTTTCTTGACGAAGGAGTATAATGCTATACTTTGGAACCCCATCCATACGACCTCATACTTACCGCCTTGGTACGCATCCTTGGGAAAATCCTCCTTTGAAAACTCCTTACACTCTTACTTGGGACTCTAAGACTCTGACCTATGCATAGGGGGGGAAATAGGCCTTTGAGCATAGGACTAAAGCATAGATCACCAATGATTAGGCAGGAAATTATCCATGGCGAGATTGTGTACGATGTAGGTACCACCCATTCGATTTCATATGTTTCTAGGGAGTAATTCATTAATAGGTTAGTTCTGATTCGACAATCCGATCCCACATCACAACAACAACTGAGCTTTAAACTGCAGGGGGAATAAGCTGAGATACGAAAGTGATAAGCGAATAGGAAATTTGGATGATTCAGAATGGGGATTGCAATACCTTTTGGGCACTTTCATTCGATGTAAACAAAAAGGTCGGTTGGGGGACGAGGTCTGGTAGGAACACATCCACTCAAAGTCGGTTTCAGTAATTGATTATCTACCCCCCCTTTCTTCCACCCGAGCATTCCTTACTCCAACAAGTGTGATAAAAGAGCATCTAATGGAAATACTTGCTGTCTTCATGAATCAATCATATCTGGGGGTTCATCCCAACCTGAAATGAGGCATAATAGTGGTACAAGTAAGAATAAGCAACAAGTGTTGGTTATCAAACGCTGGTGCTGTATTCGAACGCCAGTACGCCATTGGGAATGCCACTGCTTTTCTATTTGAAGTAAGTACAAGACTGTAAGTGTGGGACATAGGGTGAGGTAAGTTGTAAGGTTGGTGAAGCAGGTGTGTAGTTGGTAAGAGTAAAGTGATGTAGGAAGCTGAGTAAAGTCAATAGTAATAGTGCGTACCCACTGAGCATTCCTCCCTCCATCCAGCAAATGTTTGTGTGTTGTTTAACGCCCATGAATGCTAAAAGTAAAGCAAGTAAGTAAACTAAGGTCTGGTTGATACACATTCCAGGGTGGTTGGTAGCATGAGAAAAACATGAATCCAGTAGGAATCTGTAACACCCCGGTTTTGACCCTATTTGCATTAAATGTATATGATGTATATATTGTAATTAATCGTGGTGTGGAGCTAAAGGCAAAAGCCCCACCATCAATTTAGTGTTTAGTGTTCCGACGATTAAAATCGTTGTCGATGGTAAATTGTGATATCTGACACATTATAATTTTGGCATCATGTAAATATGTATTTTAATTAAAATGAACCCCAACCAACTATGTCAATGCAACCATAATGAAAAAGGCATGATTTTCCTAAGGATAAGGAGGGGGAATTATTAAACCTTGAGCCAATGGGGAAATCCAAGTGTCAGCTGTTAAACCCATTTAGTTGTCACCCACCCTTTTGACTTACTCACCTTTCCTTGTCTCAATCAATCAACTACCAAATTAAAAACCCCTGATGTCAGTTGGGCAGTTATTGTTGGGCAATGGTGTGTGGTAGGACCATCGGTCCTTGCCCACATGCACACTCCACCAGCAGACTCTTTCACCCTCACGTGGGCATTCTTCCATTCTAGCCTATCCTCATGCAGAGACAGTCGGTTCTTCTCCTCATGTACAGGTCTTGGCATTTTACTCACGCAGAGAGCTGGGAGAGCGACCTCACATGCACGATTTTTCTCTGTGTGTGACTTTGGCGGTTGGGGATTTTGCTGTGTGTATTTCTCTTCATTGTGGGTCTGACCGTGTGAAATCACCTTCACGTGGGTTGTTTTTCCTTCCTCACGCAGCTGAGAAATCGATTGCCGTTGGTTTCCCCATGATTTTGGTTTGCTGTGGGTTCATTTACGTTTTTGGGTTGCTGTGGGTTCTTATTAAGTCATTTTGGCCACGATAGGGCCAAGAACAACTCAGGAATTGAATTTCCCAGTCAGAGTTGCGTATTACCCAAATTGTCACCTCGGTTGTTCTGTGGTGTTTGATTTTCTTCCCCAGAGCTGTGAATTGCTTGTTTTGTTGTGTGTATGCAGTGGTTGGTATTTGGACCATGTTGGAGTGGGAATGAAGGCTTGGTATGCTTGATAAACCTGGTGTGCTGGGAGCCACATAGACAGAGCTAGAGGGCTGGCTTTCTTCTCCACAACCCCTGAATAACACTGGAAGGGAAGTCAGGGCCTGAGGGACTGTGTAGCAGAGAAGGGATTGATTCCTTGTTTTGGGTGTATGTGGGTGTCCTAGAAGTTAGGTTAGTTCTGGTGTAGGTGTCCTTAGCTCTTCAGTGAGCCCACCAACTTAGCATTCATTTTTTCCCATCTCCCTGATGGCCTGATAAAACCAACTATGTTGGCTTGGCTGATTTGTGTATCTTTGGCTATGCGTGAGCCTGCTTAGTTCCTTATTCCTTGGGGAATCATGCCCAGATCGGGGGTGGTAGTGTTGCTGAGAGATTAAGGAGCACACTGGCCTATGGTTGGGTGGAACGTTGCAGTGACGTAGCTGGTTGCGGGATAAATGATTCATAAGATAAGTATTCTTGACTATCTCATCTCTGCAAATTGTATTATGTATTTTAATGAAAATGATGAACATGCTAAATGCTTGAATGTATGGTTTTGCTTCCGCTGTATGGTAACAATGTATGCATGTTTTACTTCAAAGCATTTCAGTCAGTTTTTATGTGTGTATGTTCATGGGGCTAGTTTCTCAGATAGATAAGGGTTTGGTAGCGTCCTCTTCGCTAGGCGGAGGGTCAGGGACGTTACAGAATCTAAAGGTCCTAGGAAACATAAAAGGTGCACAAAATATCTATTTTATTATATGATGAGAGCATAGGAAACATAGAGGTGCCACCCAATTATCAACATCTAGTGAAATAATGGGTACCTATGGATCTGCCTCTGTTTGACACTGACTTCAGTGTCAATAATAGGATGTATTGCATCGCACCATCCTCCCTGCATGGGCGTGACCTATTTTCCATGGATGGAATAAATGTAAAATACAATACAATATTTGAATTGATGGGCTATGTTGGACTGTGTTATGATTAAAGCAATTGGATGTTGTTGGTCCACTACATGCAAAGTATGTGGAGATACACACTCACCGCAAATTATATACAGCTAATAAAGAATGATAAGAATAAGAGAGTGACTATCTATATTGATGGAAGGCCTAGATATTCTCACAATATCGTAGTGTTTATAAACAACACACAACCCAAGACAACAAATAAACAACCAAATTGCACATATGAGGTAGACGAAGAAAATCAGGTAGTTGTGTGCACAATAAAAAAAATAGCTATCGGGGAAGTGTTATTAGCGAATTTCCATTTGATTCGAGTAGATACATCGACTAATAGCGTATGGATACTTATGTAACAACTATTTAAGGAACCACTACTAATTGCATTATATTTTTTTAACTTTAGTTATGTATGAAATATTTCACGGTTCTAATTTTATTGTAATGTGGTAGGATGATCGTGGAAAGTGAATAGCCTTGGAACATGTAAACAATTAACAAGTTTAGTTTACAATTAATGTGAATTTTATTATTTGTTTATATAATTTTATTTGTGTGGGGATCATTTTTTATTATCTTTAACAATTTTTAAATATTCCGTGGTTCTAATTATGAAACAATGTGGCAAAATGATCATGGAGAAGGAACATCCTCACAACATGTAAACACTTAACAATTTTAATTTACACTTTATGTGGATTTTATTATTTGTTAATATAATTTGATTTGTGTGGCTATCGATATTTTATATGTTTAACAAATTTTTAAATATTTTGTGGTTCTGATTATATTATAATGTGGCAGGATAATCATGGAAAAGGGCCAGCCATAGAACATGTAAATGAATAACAATTTAGACTTACATTTAACATGAATTTTATTATTTGTTTATATAATTTTATTTATGTGGCAATCAATTATTTTATTTTTTTACATAGCTGAAATAACATTTATTTGATTGAAATATGTAGTCGGCGGGCTAATATGCTCATGATTTGATCAACCAAGTGGATTTGTACTCATCCTCTAATCCATTGGTATTGATACATAAAAAGATCAAGATCAATAAATTGAACAAGGAACTTGAACGCTTGTCACTAAACATTGTAGAACAAAATTTTGAAATCGAAGAAAGGATATTCCAAATAATGGCACAACTTAACACATATAAGGTAATAACCATAATTTAAAGTTATTTTTAATTTTTTTTTTATGTCATAAGATCAATTATGTTTTTTTTTAAAACTTTTACATTATCTAAATGAAGAAACAATTTCTTTCTTTTATTGAGATTTTCGCAACCTGTTCACACTAGAATGCATGGTCTCGGTAGTAGTGGAACAACAAAAATGCCACAGATTCCCGACACAGGCCCTCACCTACCTACCAAGCTATTAAATACTCCACCTTCCACACTTGTAGTTGGTATCCATGACATGCACCCCCAGGAATCCACACAGCTAAGCACTGGAGGTGCTAACACAAGAGATGATGTTCATGATTTGGTCGATTATATGGTTTCATTTCTTGGAGCAAGACATGTTACCTCCATGGGGACCCTTTTGGGCACATTTATGGTCAATGATGATGGAATTCCTTTAAAGCAAGTAAAACTGCTAGGTAATTTTTAGTATTTTAACTATTTCATGTTGTCCATCTCAAACATAAATCAAATAGATTATTATTTTTAAAATAATGATCATATATTTTTGTATGTAGGAAACAACGATTTTTTATAGGTACTTGGATACTAAGGAGTTGGTGATTTTTGGGCCCACCATGCACACGAGGTGGAATTCACAGAGTTCCAAACTCAAAAAAGAACTTATGGATTATCTTGAAGGTCTCTTTGGGGTAGACACATTAATAAAACTGTAGTCTCCTTTGCATTTGGACATCATTTAAAATATATGTGCAAAAACTATAGGGTTCACTTGGAAAATAACCCTAGGTATGAACGTCCTCTCATGATTCCAAAGAGGGAGTGGAAGGAACTAATTGAGGACGTAAAAGATAAGAAATTTAGAAAATAAGGAAAAATGCTACTTGGTCCCCCAAGGTAAATTACATATTGAATTATGATAGCTTTAAGTTTCTTTAGATCTAAATAAAAGTGTGGTGCATAACATACTTGAAACTTTTGATGATAGGTTGCCTGACACTTCGAAGGCAACAAAAGCAAGGATTGCCAAAGATGGGTAGCACAAGCTAGGCCAGGGAGGTTAATTAACGTTACAATAACAAATTGTAATTACCGAAATAGCTTAACAATATTATTTGTATCACCTTCCAAATTTTAGGTAATTGCATCCAATAATATAAAAAATACTTACTCTCATGCAATGTAGGGTGATGACTTCAGAACTGCAACCACAGAGGAGGAGCTCAATATTGGTTACATTTCCAACTATCAAGTTGTCGTTGAATGATGAAAAATCTTAGAGAATATCCCAAGATCTAATGTGCAGAATAAGCTAAATAAAAATTAATCCACATTAACCTTTCATCACCTATAAAAATTCATTCGTGTTTGATAATGTCCATAAATTTAATGTGTTGCATCGTTTTTTGAATTAGGGGAGCAACACTATCGACGATCCCATAAGTACTGGAGAGCAGTGCGCTAATAGTAGAGTGCTACCACAAGATGGTGATCCCATGCAACCCCATGTTGATGGTGCTATGACTGAGTTCCATGATGGTAATATGGATGGATATTAATATATCGTAAACTTAGTTATTTTGTAGTTATATATTTTGTACTTCTATTTTTTTTACTTATACATCTAGGATTGTGTCCTTATAAAGTTAGTGGTTTCAATGGTAGATAATTTTGTACTGGAGGGTCCTACACCTACATAGGTGCATAACGCAATGATTCCAATGATGATGACCAGTGCACTAGGTAAATAATTACATTGCAAAGGTTATTTTTTTAATATTACTAAACTACTTCAATGATATTTAAAAACTGGCCATATAAATTTAATATTGTTTGTTTTTCTAGGTGATCCCCCGCCACAGCAGCCTGCATGTCGCAAGTACTAGACCAGGACTGGTTTGCGTGATAGGACGCAAGTGCAAACAATTTTTGAAGAGCACTCAAAAAATGAATATGACATAGATGAAGATGAATTATTAGAGAACTTTAGGAAGAGTGCTAAAAATAAATGATGCTGTATAAACTATTTTTTTGACATATGCTTAGCTTTGAATTAGTTCTTGCATACTTTTTGTTGCATTTCCTCTGAATGATTTATTGCATGATTTTTGTACTCACGATAGTAAAATATGAAATATAGATGGTTAGTACTTAATTTATCTCAACTTTGTACTTATTTTATCACAACTTTCTTGCTTAGCTTCACAATCGGATTTTATCACTTATGTATCTTGTTAATGCATATTCTCTAGTAGAATATAGATTGGGTATTGGGGAATTAAGAGTAGTTTGAAGGGGGGGGGGTGGGCATAAGAGCTTACACCTTCATGTGGTTGGCCCTGTTCAATATAGAATAATTTATTGGAGTCGTTTAATCTTGGAGCAAACCTCCCTTGATCCAATGGGGCAACAACAAAGTCAATGTTGACTTTGTTGCTGCTCAAAGTTGCTATAGTATTAGATGGATCCAATACATTATTCTCAAAACCAAGATGAGCTTATTCATGAGTGTTATTTATTTATTTATATATACTGGTTTGTAGTTTGTTCTCATCAAGTAAATCCATGTTTGAATCTATGATTATGAGGGTCTTCTCAAAAAAGAAGGCTTACAAGATGCTTCGAAGCATTCTAAAGGTATGTTTTGGCATTCTCATAAAAAATGCATATTAGAGTAGTAAATAATGGTACAAGTATGACTTGTATTGATTTTGTATATATTTATGGAGGTTGAATGATTTGGAATTGTAGGTACTAGACAAACATAATTATGGATGAGCTATGATAAGGGGAGGTATGTTATCCAAATAATTTTAATTACTATTTATTTTGAAGATATATTTATTATTATTATTATATAATTTTAGAGTGACTATTTTAATTGCTTGTGGTTATCTGATGTATTTGACTGCATTTTGGTGTTTAAAACCCTGCTATGATATGATTGAAGTTGTATGTGTTTCTAAACCATCTTGTCTACAATAAATAATGCAAAAATTTGGATGTGAATTTCTACCATTTTAATTTTAACTGTATTTGTGTGAGTATGTGTTTCTACTACATGACTTTGAATTACAATCCATAGGCTATATGCCCTCTACCCATTTCAACAAATAGAGTTCTAATTGGTCTTTTACATCTAGTAATCCTATGTGGTTGATGAGGGTATTTGTTTTGCATCAACACCAACCCCTATGGAACATGATCCATTGAGGGGTTATGCATAGCCCTTGTAGGAGTAATTACTATCCTTTAATTGATACCCTAAAGAATCCGTGCTCTCCTAAAATAATGTGACATGGAAATGCATTACATTTTTAAATATAACAATAGTGAGGTCATCAATATGGTGTAGGATCAAAGTATATATCTATAGGTTAATATGCATGTCGATAGTTGTATCATACTACTAATGGCACTTACATCCCTAATTGTGAAATTTCTAAATATAGTAACATCATCAACAAAAAGTGAGTGGTGTTGTCTTCTTTGGACACTTTGACTCCCAACACCATCGTGGGTTTCCGACTTTAGGAGTAGTTTTAGGGTGAGAAGTTATACATAGTTGTTTGATCCTTGCCCTAAATTGGATTTAAATATAACGTAGCGAATAACTTAAAAAGATAACACCTTCCACTCCATTTTTTATAGGGTACCTTGACAATATCCTTCAAAGTACATGTCCATCCTAGGGTTTATGTCCTCAAACCCTAGGTCTTCAAATCATGACCTTCATGGAACATCACAAGTATAATAAACAAGTCTTCTTCCAAGATAGGTATCACACTAAGCTCAAGACTCATCAAGCTAGGTTCGCCATGATATTTCCCTAACCTATGTCTAAACTCTCTATCTTGACCTGTCTTTATACTTGAGATGAAACCTTAATCTACAAGACCCTAATTTCTCACTGAGATATACAATTAAGATTAATCTTAGTGTAAAGCATTAATGTGGTAAATACACTTTATTAGAATAAAAAACTAAATATAAAAATCTTCACTTTTTCCTCAAGTGAATTACAAAATAGAATTATCTGGAACCACTTCTAGCACATTCACATTGAACCTACATGAAAGCTCATGTCCAATATATATTTTTCAACACAACAATACAAAAATCAAGGACTTAGGATTGAATGTATCTCATGCGCAAACATGATCATAAGTAGCAATCTCCTATGGTCATCCCTGTGTTCATGCATAACCCTAGGAAATGCTTGATTTCCTCATGCAACATATTATGAAGTTCTAAGAAATACTACAATAGGATCTGGACATACTTTGAAACTCCAGCAATAAGACCACTAGAGACACTTAATTAATTTTGAAAATGATATGTTTGGTTATGATAAGAACTGTACCTATAGGTCTTGCAATTTTCAAAATAATATAATAAACATAGAACATGCATGTTATTTACCATCTTATACATATTTGTACATTGTATCTTATTTAAAAGTGTAAAGATAAATATATCATACTTCTTAGTTTCCTTGTTCTCCTTTGACATTTTTAGCAGTTTTTTGTAATATATATTAGTACATTTATGTAAGGTTAAAACCTTACATGTTGGAATATAGGTTTAATAAATATATATTTGATAATTGAATTCATGATAAAATACAAGGATAGTAGCCAATTATATATGGTTGATAAACATAGGGACATTTTTTTGATTTAGTAGACATGTCGCACCATATAACTTACCCAATTGATTGTTTAACCGATTTAGCAGTTTTTTGTAATATATATTAGTACATTTATGTAAGGTTAAAACCTTACATGTTGGAATATAGGTTTAATAAATATATATTTGATAATTGAATTCATGATAAAATAAAAGGATAGTAGCCAATTATATATGGTTGATAAACATAGGGACATTTTTTTGATTTAGTAGACATGTCGCACCATATAACTTACCCAATTGATTGTTTAACCGAAATAGTAATTAAAATACTGAGTAATATACATTAAGGTTACAAGTCATATGGCCTTGAAAAGATTCGTCCACGAATATTTTGTAAGAATGCTTCAACTAGAAGTCTTTCCGCGAGTAATGGTACCACTATTTAGAAGTTCTTGGAATAATTGGTCACATTTCCATTCAAATCTTTTCATGCATACGATTCTGTAGATAAACACATAACAACCATATGGAGTATTCTTATAAGCTTCTAATCTGATGGTATTCTTTTGATCTTATAACTTGACATTGATTTCTTACATTTCTGCATGCTTTGATATGGTTTCCTTATATGTAGCAACAACTATTAATAATGTACTTACTTCCTTGTCTGGCGATATTGGATTTAGTTGTTCTTGGGAAACCTTTTGATGTTGAGATTCTAGAACATATTAAGTTACAACCACTGGTAGAATGTTCATCTCTTCATCTATCCCAACATATTCTAGGTTTCATTCTTCTACGTTATCTCGATTAAGGTCATCCTGAATGCTTTTATTTTGATTATTTCATTCTTCTACGACTTAATTTTTTTATAATTGTTGTTAATAATGACTTCATGTTTAATTGTATTTTGTGGTTTACAATCTACATCATCGTCATTTTATTTACAATTGATATTGACATTGTGATTGTCAATATCATATCGATTTTTCATATCCTTGTCTTCTACCTCTTCTGTTGCATCATCTTCCTTAACAAGTCCTTGTCTTGGAGTTTTAGTAGACAATTTTACAGATTTTTCAGTTGGCATATTAATGTGCCTTACCTCCCTACCTTGTAAGAAGCCGTAGCGAAATTATGGTAGATGTACATATTTTTGACTGGGTATTGTATTTTGAGGTTTGTATTTGGGGTGTCTTTTATTATCCCTCCTGGAGTCTGGTGGCCTGAATATTTTGTGAGGAGGAATATAAGTAGGCAGTTGTCGTGGTCTCCCTTCCTTTTTGGTTGAAGTAGCGACCTCATACTCTTCCCTACTTGAATATTTTTTCATCGTACCTTGTTCCTCTTTACTTAGGAATTTGGGAGTCGCAGTTGCTTCTTCTATTTTGTGTGCAAATGAAGTTTCCAACTTTATCTCGCTTGAAACTTTAGATATCGTAACTGCTTCTGCTAGTGTGGGTGCCATAATAGTTTCCTCATTTCCCTCGCTTGAGAAGTGAGATGTCGTATATGCTTAATCTTCATAGGCTTCCTCATCATTTTCTATCAATATTGGCTCAGTTTGAGCAATAAATTCTTCAGGGTTAGATATTGCTACAATTTCTTCCTTGATTCCAACTTCTTTGTCGTGGGTGCAAAATAAGTTTCCAGCTCTTCCTTATTTGGAAATTCCAGGGGCATTATTGCTTCTGCTATCGTAGGCACCATAGTAGTTTCCTTCTTTCCCTCACTTGAGAAGAGAGATGTTGTAGCTGCTTCTTATTCATAGAATTATTCATCATTTTCTCTCAACCTTGGTTCGGTTTGAGCAGTAAATTCTTTGTGGTCTGATCTTGCTACAAGTTCTTCCTTTCATTTTTTCCTCGCTATATTTTCTTTTTTCTCCAGTACGATCATTTCAATTTGGTGTACGTTTCCTCTTCCATAAGGCATATCTTTTCGATTTCTTCGAGTTTAGATTCAATAATCCTTCTCGGCTTCTGGCCATACATGATTTCATTAAATGTTGGAAACATATTGATTCTTGTTTGTGAAAATCTTTGAGAAGATTGTTTTTTAATAATAATATAATAATAATTAATTATTATTATTATTGTTTTTATAAACTATATATATAGTGTAATATATAGTTTTTTTTGATAATTTTGAAAATATAATAATAATAATAATAATAATAATAATAATTATATTTCTTTTGCAAAATATTAGCTTTTTTTGAAAAAATGTAGTAATAGTATGTATTATTACATAAATAGTAATATTATTATTTTCTTTGAATTTGGGAATACTAAGGAATATAGTAATAAACAATAATAATATTATATATTTTTTTGTTTGGTAGGGCTTACGTGGAGGTGGGAGGACGGACATAGAGGAGCAATGGAAAGAGGGATGCAATGGAGAAGGAAAGTGGACGTGGACTAGTGTGGAAGAGAGCTGACGTAGGTGGAGAGGGTTGTGTAAGAGTTGGAGGTGGCTGTGAGTGGGGAATGGTGTGAGGTGGAGAGGGTTCTTAATGGAAATGGGGGATGTGGTGGTTGCATGCCGCAGAGAGTGAGGTGTAGGAGAAACAATGAAGGAAGAGACGTGGAAAGAGGTGGAGGAGACACAAGCAAGTGGAGGCGGGTCGTAGTGCGCAGGTGGGTGGTCGCTAGAGTGTGCAAAGGCATGGGGGATGGGAGAGCAAGCGATGGTGTGGGGGCCTACGCAAGGGTGTGAACAGGCGCGGAAGTTGTAAGGCTAGATCGGTGGAAGGGAGGTAAAGATGCAGGCGAAGTAAGGAGGGCGGGGGAAATGGCTGTGCACAAGGAATGAAGCAAAGATTTGGGGAAGTGATAAGGGAGATGTGTGTTGGTGTGGAGGAAGGGAAACAAAGAGGAGAAGAGGATTAGATGGAATGGAAGTAGCATGGAATGCAGAAGGAAGCCAACCATGGAAGGTGTTAGAGGGATCATGGCGATGAGTAGAAGAATGATCAATATGGAGAGTGTAGCAACTTGTGAGAGAGATGGATGATGGAGGTAAGAGTGTTGAATGAGGATGACTGGAGAGTTAAGGAAGAGTTAAGGAGTGCACATGATGTGCAGGGAAAATAAGAGGATGGAGATGAGAAGCATTGGAGAGTGGGAATGCCGAGAAGATGAACATAGAGAAGAGCTTACGAGCTTGATATCTTGAGAAAACCAATGCTATGATACCACTTATAAAGTTAAAACCTTACATGTTGGAATCTAGGTTTAATAAAAATATATTTGATAATTGAATTCATGATAAAATACAAGGATAGTAGCCAATTATATATGGTTGATAAACATAGGCACATGTCTTTTCTTTTAGTACAAATGTCGCACCATATAACTTACCTAATTGCTTATTTAACCTAAATAGTAATTAAACTACTGAGTAATATAAATTAAGGTATATTATAATTTATAAGCAGGTGTACTGTTTGTTGCATGTGGAATCTATTGTACTATATTACCGAATTTCTTCAAAATTTTACTAAATTAGTTTTCTCTGCCGATGATGTTGTGTTTTTACAATGAAGATGGAAGATTTTCAAGCCACAGATCAAGGTGAATTCCCCCAGAGACATGAATACGTCGCTGGTTCCAAGTGCAAGAGCTTGGTGATTTGATGGAAGAGTTGTTAGGTTAATATTGACCAAATCAAGGGAGGGTTACTGTGATGTTACCCATGAATATATTTCCTCTAATAACCTAGGTATTTCATTCTTAGAGAGACATTATCATCTTCCATTATGAATAGTGTGGTATAGCATGCGGTAGTGCTATTAACTAATCATGTTTAGCATTCTAAGTTTCCTTTCAGTTCACCTATGAATCCATTTGTTTAATTTTTTTTCTACATAAGCTTGAGTTTTCAACTTTCACCATTCACTTGCAAAGAGAAATGCTTGAAAGACATCATCATGCCATTTACCTATGCCTATGTTATTGCTGACCCAATGTCCTTGACTACAACAACTGCTAAGATAAT
Source organism: Pseudotsuga menziesii (assembly GCA_001517045.1). Taxonomy (NCBI): domain Eukaryota; kingdom Viridiplantae; phylum Streptophyta; class Pinopsida; order Pinales; family Pinaceae; genus Pseudotsuga; species Pseudotsuga menziesii. The sequence goes on from LPNX010085906.1 coordinate 369,247, forward strand.
CCACTCTTTGTGTTTGACAACCATGAAGTTTAGAAAAAAAATTGTGTTTGCATGTTTTAAATGATAGCTTAATAAACTCATTCATAGAAATCACGAGGTTCATCGAATTGTATTTGAGAAAGATACAACTTTATGAATTTGATCCAATCCATTTTGGGATCCAAATATATTTGTTATGGCAAGAAGTTTTCGTAAACAATATCCACATGAAATCCTCGATCTTGTATGGGACGATCTCTAATCACTTACACATTCAACTCAATATATAGAGTCATTGATTTAAAATACCACCAAAATATCTTTTTCAAACACAACTCAAGCTGAAACAAACATCCACAATATCTGTAGAAAATTGAATCTCCCTGGAGGGAGGGAAAGCTAATGCATGGCACAAAAACACAGTTAAGTTTATAAAGGACTGAACCATGTAATGGAAAAATTACATTTGTAACTAAAGAAGGCGAAAAGGAATATGCAAGGTAAATTGGAAAAGTTTTAAAGGTTATCGTAGGGTCTAAATGCTAAACTAGATTCTATAGAAATCAAATTCTCAAGTTGCTTAATTATGTTTACTTGTAGGAAGAAGAATATAGTTGGTTAAAATCCAAGCTAACCAAGTTGGACTTGTACAGATGCACCACACATTTTATAGTGTTGTCTATAATAGAGAGAAACACTGTCTATTTTGTAGACCATGATACAACATAAAAAATAATAAAAAGAAACAACATACAAGTTTGGATTAGAAGTATAATTTGCATACATTCAATTGGGAACAATGTTGTCTTGACTAACAAAAATAAAAAAGTGAGAACCAATTGACATATCATGTACTTCAAGAGTGCATGAAACCTCATTTCATCTTTTTGTCTCTTGGTTCTCTTTCTTCTTATTGAACAATTTGATATGGTTAGAACCATATTGGATGGCAACAAAGTGACATTCAAATCTAGATAAACTACAAATATATAACTCATGATCTGCAAATGAAAATCAAAGTACTCCAATTCCCCAAAATAAATCCCAATGGAAACTATTTTAGAACTTTTTCTCCAAAACCAATGTGATGGTAGATTTGGCATATAATGCTGTAATGCATGAATATATTTCCAATTTATACGTGTAGGTGTATATTTTAATATATGGGTGGGTGTTAGCGTCACACACTGTTTAATTGCAAATAATTTCCAAGGATAATTTTTCATATGGTATTTGTAATCACTTTTGACTTTGCTTTGTGGTATTCCATCTTTTAACTTACTATTGTGTTCTTCAAATTTGTTCTATATCTTATGATGTATTCTAATTTTAGGAAGTTAGAAGATAGTGAAGCACCAAAACATTATTATGCAGAGCTTGGTACACCTGATGCTCATATTTAGTAAGTTGTGTTTTAGGGCTCATATTCTTGGATTACAATTATCATTTTAAAATTGTAGGAATCTAATAACTGATGTTACCTTTTGTCACAGGTTGCTTGACATGTATCTAGAACTAGATATGGTAAGGAACCCATGTACAAGGCTGTTGTATGCATGCACCATTGTCATGCAAATATTTATATCCTCTCCAAGTACTAGAGGTATTAGAAAATTACATGTTTTTGTTCACTTCTTTTCTTTGCATCATATAGTAGGATACACATAAATGACTTGATAATTCATTGTAGACACTCATGATAGTATAACAAAATTTATCCAATACTTCTTCTTTGTTGCAAACAAGGTTCTCCTACATAACATAAAAAATAGGTTCTTTCACAGCTCCAAGATGAATATGCAAGCAAGGTGCTCTCTATCTCTATCATCAATAAAAACTCTAGATATTTTAGTCGCTGTTTTTGAGCTTCCCTTGGCAATGGAAAATTTGATTCCATGTTAAACTATATGAATAGTATCATGAAATTTGAAACTGAAACTTATAAACTTTGTATATGGATTTTGTTTAGGGAGAAGCTAAGTCCACATATTAACTGTAATGCCCCTTCCTCATCCATATCCACTAAATTTATCAATTCTAAGATTTTGATGCTATTCTAATAGAATGGAATATTTACAACATCCCTTGTTCACATATTTCTATTTGCATTTTAACAAAATAAATGTGCAGCATATTTCTATTTGCATTTTAACAAAATAATTGTGCAACATAGCTATGAGATAAATCAAAATTTATAAAGCACATTTTCATTTCATTTAAGAATTGAAATAGTCTAAGATAATGCTTGAAGAATACATGGATTCTATAGTTTATATACCGTTTTCGTAGCTCCCGTGTCCTCCTCTCGCAGCTTCCCCTCGCCAAAATTATTGACCAAACCAACAAACCACCCCGCCGACTAGCTTATCATGCTGGCCTTAGGAAACCAACAGGTTTCCTAACCCCCGAGCCCACAGTCCGATAATCCCCATAGTAGCTTCCCTTTGTTCAAATATCTCAATCAATAGTGCAGTTTCACCCTTTTCCTTTGAGTTTCCACCTCTTCATATCCCCGAGTTAAGCCCCTCCTCGGTCTTCCTCATTTTCTCCAAAAAAATACTAAGTCTAATTCTTCCCAAATAAAACCAACCCCCCTCTTCCTTCATCCAACCTCTCCTATATACAAATTTTCTCCACCTAACTTCATTCTTCTCAACCGCCTGATCTCCCCCATGTTATTGGGATTCTAAACCATTAATAGAATCACACTAACCAATGGCAAAATAATTATAATATTAGTTCTAGGATTCCTCATTCTCTCGGCAAGTGAAATGGTTAAATGCTCATTTATGTTTTACATTTTGATGTGACTTCCTATGGTTGATTTTAACGCAAGATAATCATGGCTTGTCTTATTCACTTTCGAGACAAGTTAAATACTAAAAATTACCCACCGCTTCTTCTTTAAATGTTTAGGATAATATAATAAATAAATAAAACTTGACCTAAATAATGATGAGGATGCTTATATATATATTTATTATTAAATCAACCTAGATTTGAAAAATGATGTTCTAATTCACAAATAAAGTTTAAATAATCAATAAATAATATAATAGCTCTAAATCAACCAATCACTTTCAAAAAATATTCGATTCAACAATCCAAATAAATAAATAAATAACTTATTCGAAACAATAATGAAACTTATCCTTAATAATAATAATAATAATAATAATAATAATAAATAGATAAATAAATACAACTATGATTGTTATAATTACAACATCCATCACTTCTAAACAAAACACCTCTGACTNAAAATACTATTTGTATACATAAAACAATAATTATACTAAATGCAATGATTATCTTATGACAATTCTATCTTGACAACAAACAATTATTTCCTAGTGAATCACTTAAACGTAACTAATAGATAAACTAATTAATCGGTTATTTATATACACATGATTAAACAATTATCATTCAAACCTGATTAATGCACAACTGAATCTTATCTAGAACAACATTATAGTAATTTATCACATTAATACTAGTGTACATGTACAAGGTTTGCGTGCATGGCCAGTGTATGCATAGATCATACATGTACTATACTAGAAAACATCATGTCATCGATGCATATATATACTAACTGACAAAATAATAATCATTTGAGCACACAGGAGAAGCATACATACAGTACATGACGATCACATAGATATAACCACATCAACATACATTCAACATAATTATTTTAGCATGAGTAACCTTTAAATAATTAACCAGTTAAGTTATAACATCAATATACTTTGAATTCATAATAGATAATCAATTAGTTATTCTCAAGGAAAACATACTCATTACTACTATCTTGGTGTCATAACACTCACCTCCAACCAATACTAGCTGACATATCCTCCCATCCTAACCTACTTCCGCATCCTCCCTATCCTTCCTCTGCTAGTAAAGATGTGCCATTGGCTTCACCGACCTGGCCACATATAGAACCTGAGAGTGGTAGCGTCGGCTAAATAATGGACCTAGCCTCCCCTAGCAGGCATCTGACCATCGCCATCACACGTCTAGGGAAGCGTGACTCAGCACATCCCTTCCACCTCGAGTATCATACAACATAGGGTGGGAAACACCTCCATCCCTCTCAATATACTTGGTCTATACCCTATCAAAAATCATATCTTGCTGCTATCAAGATTATCGGAATGTGTCTTCGTATCATCAGTTTGGTCAATAAGGTTTCTTCCATAAGTAAGTACTTATCCACATATCATATTCAATACCCAGCTATCACTTAGCCCCTGTGCCCAGTGGGTTAGTATTTTGAAAAATACACATTTATAACAAGCATTTCCACTTGATCATCAATTGATCCACATCATCATCATTATTTCTTTTTGCATAATAATTTTAGTTCATCACAGCTACACATGACACATAATAATTCAATCAATCACATCATAAGATGGTATCTACGTACCACATCCTATATTTAGCATTTTATTAATGAAAACATTTAAACATATATTGTCCTCGTGAAATAAAGGAATTCCATGATAATCACAACATTGTAATCACACAAACATAGTAACACCATAAATATTTCCATTTGATCATCATCATCTGTATGCAATATAATCCATCACATGTGGGCATGGCATTCAATATTTTAGTCAACCATATCATAAAGAAAGTGGTATCCACATACAACATTATATCTTTTACATCCTACACAAATAAAATCAAACATATATTGTCATCTTTAAACAAGAGAAAATATCATCATAAAGTATAGTAATAGCATATAATCAAGTCCATCATGTCATACAATACAGTTTCCTCAGTTGAGTTGAGTCCAAGAGATAATAAGAAAATAAAATATTGTATGTCCAAATGTCATATAGTTGTCTAATCAAAATATGAGGCATTACACTAACAACCCAATCATCTAAGGGCCTCCAACAAAGGACTTTTTGATTGATGAATTGTCAACAAAGAAGCATCATACATAATAATAAGCAAAAATATGTCCTTCCAAAGCTCAATACAAACTCCAATAATAGGGAATGCTTTGGTATAAAGGATTCACAAATCCTAAAATATGGAATACGCATCAATGAATCTAGGTTTCAACCACCCAAGATCCCTCTAATGCTAGTGGCCTCCATAGAACCAAGAAAATAAGTCCCCAAGTGGGATGGATTCCTTTTAATCTACTCTAAAGTTCACCAATAGTGACCAACTCCATAAATATGAAAGGAATCTCCAATTATCAAAAGCAAGTGAAAGAAAATCCAAAAGTGTGATCCAACTAACTTTATTAGTTTACTACCCTTTACCCCAAGCATGAAGATGACATCTCGGTTTTATTGAAAAGGAAACAACTTACATAAGTTAGAGAAAACAATGGTTTGAAATCAACATAAGCCAGAAATACAACCAACATAACTTTGTATACATCAAGCTTGATCACAAAAGACAAAATGTGTTTGGCTTTAATTGAGTGTAAGATTTCCTGAGTTGAGCCTATGGATTCATGGATCTGTTAACCCTTGAAGAACCCAAATTGCTTATGGGAAATGAAATGATAAATAATTTGTCTTAGTTTGATAGCTAACACTTCGGAAATTACCTTATAACCATATTTCCAAGCAGATATAGAAATGAAAGAATTAAATGTATAAGGGAAATCCACTTTAGTGATTAAGGATATGAATATGGAAATGATAGCTCTAATGACCTTGCTAGTAAGTCTAACCTCTTCCATCAGTGTAAGAAGATAATCCGCCATCTAGTAAAAGAAGCCCCAAAACAACTCCATAGACCACTAATACAAGCTTATGCTCTTATCCTTGTGCATTGAAGAAACAATTTCAAGTTCCATTTTCGTAGCTTCCTCATACATTATCTAGTTTCCCTCCTTTGTCATTAGTCTAGGAAAGGGGATTACCAACTGGTTTAGATCGGATCGGGCCTTGCTCGATGCGGACAAAACCTCCGGACCTTTATATACGTTATGTATAAGTAACACCTTTGAGATTTATAGACGTCATATCGGGCTTGAGAAACAACCTTCCTTGTTGATCTTCTTTAGTAAGCGACACCTCTTTTAGATTATGTTGTATCTTACATTTTGGTATGATTTAGAAACATCACGACTTACCCTATTCACACAACCCCAGCAACGGTCACCCTTCCTCCCACAACTTCAAGGGGGTTACCACCTTGATGATCTTAGCCATGTTAGCTTACAGGGCTTCAATGATTATCCCATGTGGTTTTGAAGAGTAATGCCACTTAAATCCCACTTGTAAGATGTCTATAATGAGAATACAACCTTAGAAGTGCTGCATCTCCAATTATTGATAAAATGGGCCTATCACTCAACATTCAAGTGAAAGATATATGTTATAGAATCAAAATAAAAAGGTCATGTAAAGGTACAGGTAAAAAAAATGCAAATGAATTCTTTCAAGTGATCACATATAAAATTTAACGGATATAGAAATCCCATCTCTTGGACGAAAAAGATAGTGGAAAGAGTACCATAGTTTATCGGCTCTAATTTTTTTGTAAAAAACATTTCACTCATCGGTATTGTGACAAATGTTGATTGGAATGGCATGCCAGTAAACGTATGGTTGACTAATGTTCTGACGAATTCAATGTCGTTGTCACAATGAAAGTCCATTGCTACAGTGACAATTCTGTGTAGAATTTCGAGGAAATTCTATCTCGCATGAGTGACACACTAAACGTCGTAGGATACCTTATCGATATTGCGATGTTGAAGAATGTATTTAAAGAAATAACGGTTGCATGAAATGTGTCTACAATGCACGTTGTAGTGGTGATGATAAATGTATCATCGAGATATTGACATCACGTGAAATGACATTTTGAGATCCCATAAATTGTCACTATCCCAACAGTATGAAGTTAGAAGGGCGACGAATCTGTTGTTGGAATTTGGTCCAAATTCTATTGTGACTTGACTTGTGTTACCTCGCTGTCTTGTGAGTATTGACATTATTAATATTGTGTGAGACGTAGTGTTTGTTGTGGGAATTTATTAGAGAGTTAGTCTAGTTGGATGAAGCCCTTGCTTCCTTGAGTTCACTCTATTGGAGGTCACTTTCGAACCGACGATATGCACCGATCGGACGACCGGCTGCACGTGACCGGTCACGTCCGACGCGGCCGGTCGTCCGATCGGTGCATATCGTCGGGCATATAGGTTATGTCCACTCTACTAGTCTAGGTTCTCGCAAGGTCACGTCCGACGCGGCCGGTCGTCCGATCGGTGCATATCGTCGGGCATATAGGTTATGTCCACTCTACTAGTCTAGGTTCTCGCAAGGGAATCCAGGAAATGAGATGATGATATCTTGAGGGACAAGTTAGGTGAAGGGAATCACATCCCATAGGAAGTGGAGTTGGAAAGGAAAGTAGTAGTGGAAAGTATTATGGTTTTCTTAGAAGAGGAGTTTCGAGAGTGGCTAGATTGAGTGTGCATTTTATTGTGGATTTGTAGTCTCAGCTTGAGGGTCACCTGTTAAAGTGAGATTCGACTTGATTGTGTCTATGGATAGTAGGAAAGTTGTCCTGTCGAAGACAGTTGCACTACGTAAGATAAGTATTTGATTATATTCTTAATTTGATTTATTTTATTATGCATAAATGGCATGGATGATAACATGTTTTATGTTTATGTTTTTATGAATATTATGTTCATAGTTGAATCCAGGATGAAGAATCCTCATGTTTACCTAATTGATATGGATTACGATGTTAATATTTGAGTGCAGAATGGATTGTCTTCCCATGATTTGAATTTGACATAAGCTCTATGGAAACCTTATTCTTCTCTCTCTCTCTCTCTCTCTCTCTCTCTCTCTCGTGGTTCTATGGTTGTAGGTGGCAGCCATTTATTTTCTTCTCCCATGGATTTCTATGGATGTCGATGGAAACCATCTCTTCTATTATTCCTCAAAGTTACTATGGCTACAAATGACAACTTTCTCTTCTATTTCTTTATGGTTCTAATGGTTATACATAAATAGCTCGAAATATGATGTAATAAGAGCCTGAATGGCTATAAGTGACATCCATAAAAATACGATTGTGTCAGTGTTAGATGGCTATGTATGGTAGCCATGAAAACCCGTTTGTAATAATGATTGATGGCTGGAGGGTGGGAAACCATGCAATATGATTCTACTAGTGGATGATGGTTGTAGGGTAAATCCATGGAATCTGATTTATGTGGGTAGAAATGGAATCATGTGTACCGATCTTCTTATGGTTATGTGTCTTAATGTGTTAGTTCACACCTCACAAATCAACACACATGTAAAACAATGGACATACAAGTAGATGAAAACATTAAAATTTGGATACTTACAATCATGTACTGCATTAGTACTTTAATTCGACAAACAAACACATAAGCTAGAATATTATATGATCATCTACCATGCTTTCACCATAAACGTTCAATTTTTGCAAGTACATTATGTGTACTTTACATAGCATTGATTTAGGAAAGAATATGTTTTCATATGCTTGCTTTGCATTTTGAAGGTTGAATGGTTTAATTTATTGGTTTTAAGCATACCGGTCTTGCCTTAGTCTTCTGTGTTATATTGGTCTTAGCCCTTTTTTTGAGGATTCCTAGTGCTTTTGGACTTAGTTGGGTTAGGGACATTAATTGTGATTCCATCTTGAAAATATGCTTCTTCTGCTCCATAGTCCTATAGCCTTTCAAATTAGAAGAATATTAGGATTCCAAAGTAATCTCAATAGCTCTCAAATCATTTTGTAAACCTTGCTTATCTCTACTGCTCGAGATATTGATTCTTCCTTAATATTATTGAGATTATGTAAAAATTGAATAGCTACAGATTCCCTTCTATCCTCATTGTAAGGAATCCTTAGGTCTTTGACCTTATGAATAAACCCCTCATCCTCTATCCAAGTGGAGAAAACCTTGAATGTAATAGGGGTTTTGGATGAGACATATCCACCTCCATTATAATAGGAAAATGTTCAAAGTATCCACCTATTCCAACCCACTTCTTGATGATGTAAGCCACCTGAAAAGTCCTTCATTCACAAAGAATCAAGCATTTTAGAAATATTGTCCTCCCCTGTTCTCATGTTCCCCCAAGTGGGTATAATTATTGAATTAAGGAACTAAAAAAATAATTATAATCCAATTTCCCAATAAATTTTTTATAAAGTGTATCCTTCTGAGCATTACTTCCCCCAATTTTGAATCCCCACCCAGAATCACCCACTCTTGAAGAAGTAACCCCAACTAAAAAACCTATCCCAATAGGTAGCCTTGTTATGGTATGGTCCATAAATATTTCTGAAAGTAATTTTTTTCCCAAACTTCCTAGAAAAAAGAGAATCTCCTAGACCTGAGGACATTGCATATATATTTGTGTAGAGGAAATCCCCGATACCCATCCAGTTATAATATCCCCATATCTACCCTTAGCATCCAAGTAGATAAAATCCCAACATGGAAAACGATATATTAACTAATTCAGAACACCATCACTACCTGCAATTGACTCTTGAAGGAAGAGAACGTCGGTTGGAATCCCACCAATATTTTGAGACCTAATTTCTTTGAGGGTAACCCCAACCCTATACAATTACAGGATAAAATTAACATTGAAAAACAAGATGGAGATAACTTTCTCTAAGAGTCCCTTTGATGGTTTTTTGATTCCCCACATGAATGTCTCGATGAGCTTGTTCCTTGGATGAAGCTAAAGTAGATATGTTACCCCTTGTTTTGGGAGTAGACAGAGGGGCCTGGAATATTCCACATCCAACACCCGATACCAAACTATATTTGAGTGCTTTTCATAGCCTTAAGAAATACGTGGATATTCCATGCGTCAAAATAGGCTCCAGAGTCACCTTTTAAAAATGGATAGTCAACTAGAGGAGACAACTAACTAGGAGAAACACTGATCTGTAGAGGATCAGGATGAATCAAGAGAGAAAAATTTGAATAACAACTGTCTTCGGGAGCTCCTCCTTTGTTAAAATATCTACCTCTCTATGACGATATTTGGGAGAGAAAGAAACAAAATCGACCTATCACTCCTTAGTAGAGATGGAACAAAAATTGAGAGAGAGATAAACCTTTTGTCTACCCTTCCTCCCAGATAGTGATGAAAACCCCATGGGAAAGTAAAACATAATATAGAGGAGATATTAGTTCCAACCAATTCCTAATCCATAAAAAATGAGAAGTCCTTCTCCCTATCCTCTCCTCGAGAAGGGAAAAAGAACAACTGAGAAAAACACTGATTGAATCAATCAAATACTACTGAAGAGGTATTAAAACAAGATTTTGTGATCAAATAGAAATAAATAGAATTTTGATATGATATATTGACATTGAGATGATATTTTCTCATCATTATATTTGAAGAATTTATATATTATTTTTGAATTCATTTTTTTTATGGTTATAGTTAATTTTATAAATTCTTATTTTTATAATAAATTTTGGGTATTTAGTAAATAAGATTAGGTTTGATTGATTTTGGAGTACGGCTTAAAACTGTATTTGATTAGCTAAGTTCTCATCTTTCTCATATGTAAGTAAATAGGTTAACAACTCAAGACCTAGAGGCATTTGGAAGGAGCAAAAGTCTACCCCTTTATGACCACTAGCTGGTTATTTTAGGTGGCATGGTTTTCCTTGAACAATGGTGATGAGTCAACTCGCATTTGATGATAGCAACTAATGATGGTTTTCCTCACTAGTAGTTTGAAAACATAGTTATGATAGGTTTTGCTACCTTCGAAAAAAAGGATCAAGCTTGATTAAATTAGTCATCTGCAAGTGGTTTCATCCCTTATTAATTAGGTCATGGTTAAATCATAGATACTTAGACAAGATTGGAACCTTGGATGGCAGGTCCAAAGCTTCCCTAAACACTAGTAAACCAAAGTGACATATACAAAAAATTGGACATTTGATTTTGCTTAGGGGTAACAAAGTCATGTTTGATCAAACTAGTTAATCACAAGTGGCATCATCCCTAGACATGGTTACGATTAAATCATTGATGCATGGGAGGGATTGAAACCCTAAACGGGAGACCAAATCCCTCCTCAACACTAATGAACTAAAGCATGAGATATAATTTTATAAATTCCATATCTTTAATTTGAAATTTAATGTGTTCATATTACTTATTATTTTACCATTTTGAATATAATATAGACTATACAATATTTAGAAATCACACACACATATCCTCATGGGTAAGAGGAGAAACATCAACATGGTTATGCATTTTGGCTTCATGTATGGGGATAAGGTAAATTTTTTGAGGAAAGTATACATGGCCTCTTTTCTAGAGCCTCAATGATGACTAACATTGGATACTTGCTTCCTTCTAAATACAGATCATGGTTGAAATTGCCTCTTTAGTCTTAAAGGATGACCTAAAACTATTTCTAATTGGTTAAGAGTTCATCTTCCTCATATGTAAGGAAACACATTAACAACTAAGATCTATAGACATTAAGTAGGAGTGGAAGTCTGCAACCACCAACGAGTTATTTCAAGTGGTCAGGTTTTTTCTACAAATATTGATGTTGTTACATGTGAAGGCTTTGAAATTGCATCAATGTAGGCTAGGCCAATGCTGAAATTTGAACTTCACCCTTTCACGTAAAAAAAATATCATGATGTTCCAATAGTTTTACTGCCCTTAAAATTACTTTCACATAAATGATTGAACTATCAAGTTTAGGCTATTAAATTTCATGAATACAAAATTCTATTAAATGAAAGTACATTCCAGAAGCAATGTTTAACTTCAAAATCTTACCTATAAAAGTATTAAAAAGAGATTTTAAATTTTCAAAATTAATCAAGTCATTCATGAGAAAGAAAAAAAATATTTGGAAATGGTTTTCTTCAATTTGAATTTTGTAAAAGAAAAGCTCTTCACTACACACCATACACATTTTGCTTCGTCTATTTCCAATGGAGCAATAGAATAAACCCTGAAATTTAAACAATCCCATTTGCACCTAGTTCTTAGAGTGTTTTCGAGTCAGTGTATATATATAATGTTTTCTCCTTCATTTATGGATTTACGCTCATAACATTCCAACAACTTTATTGATATAAATCACACATGTACTTGTTAAAAGAAAAAGTTTGATACTTTCTCCTTGTTTTATGGATTTCTCCTCATAACATCAAACTCTTATGACAAGAATGTGTGTGATTTATATTTATAAATACATTTTTGGTACTCCATGTAGTCGAAATGATCAAAATTATTCAAAATTTATATAAAATTGCTCTATAAATTCTATCCAAAACATTATAATCTTCCTTTAAAAAAACCTATTGTATGTGTTATCTCTATATTTGTATCCTATTTCTATCCTAGAATCGTTCCTAGAAATGATTTTCTTCTTGAAGTCCATTAGGTTCTTTAGGTCTTTGTTTACCATTTTTTATTATTTATTATGATAACTAAAACAAATATGGTCCGTTGTCATTAATATTTTCTAAGGTATAATCTTTATTGAATGATTCATAGCTTAATAAAGTCTAACCTATGCAAGCTTTAGGTATCAAATATTGATGCATAAGATAAAGTTTGATGATTACATTTTATTAATAGTTATAGTACATTCCGAAAACACACTCATAATCAAGTGACAGGCTGGTGCTGCTGGATTGTTTACAATTGGAATTGTTTAAGGACATATTTCATAGCCTGGATGCGTACTAGATGGAGGAGTTCCTCTTCATTATGGTACTGACAGAATCTTGGACGCATGCTGGAGGGAGGAGTTTCTGTTTTTTTATGGCATTGATGGTACATGTAGGTTCTTGATATTATCAAATACATGAACCAAGGATTCATACCCCAGTTGTTTCATGCATGAATTATTGACATAACTATATTTGAACTTGAAATATCCCCATCAGTTTTGAAGACAAGACCTAGAAGGATCACGATGGTTGTGATGAAGAAGCTCAATGGAAAAATTTGCAAGTTAGAACCAGAGAATGTTAAATGGGCCGAAGAATTTCCTAGTTGTGCAGAGATGATGAGAAATACAGGATGGTTTTTTTTTGTGTGAAAAACTTAGAGGTCATAACCTAGAGGTAACAAATGCCTTCATAAATAATTATAAAGATTCTGTGGTTAATTTGCAAAGCTTAAAGTTTAAGGTAGAAGAAGCAACAGTTGTAGAAGCAACATGCATAGCTCTTGAAGTAGAAAGGTGGTTTAAGAAGCATCTATTCGAGGTTGACCTAAGCATGTTTTTATTGCCCGGTTTTGAGAAGCTAGATTGGGGTAAGGGGATTCATTTAAACAATGTTAAGCCTAAATGGAGATACATTCTCAACATCATCCAACGTTATATAACCTACGAAGGACAGTTCACAACTGTGTTGAGGTATCATTTAAGGTTTTTACTGCATTTAAATGGTGAATCCATATTAAATTTTCCTTATTTCTTGTTTAAAGGTATAGAGAAGATGGTTACATGGGTAAGGAATAACCCTGACCACACCAGTCACTCTGTGTTTCATCATGGCCTAATTAAACTTCTGATAACCATTAAGTTGGAAAAAATTGATAGATCTTGGAAGCATTTTCTATTTTGGTCTGGTTTTGAGCCTGAATCCCATATGCACAATGATGATAAAGAAATAGGGAAACAATACAGAAGACAAAAGAGAAAGGTGGATGAAGGTGGAAATGAACAAACTAGAAAGGTATTTGACATTGTAAACATGTTTATTGCATAGGTTTCTAGAACAAAGGTATAGAGGAAGGTGGTTACCCAGTTTCAAAAAGAAGATGTCACTGCTCCTGATACCCATAGGGATGCTGGGAAAAATGATATAGTCCAAGAGTTTTCATCTAATTAAAAAAACGATGAAATCCCTATTGCAGATAGTTTTGAAAAAAATTGGAGACCAAAAACTAGATCGAAGAACAAGTTAAGGATGAACATGAAGGCCATTCTAAAAACTAAATTTCAAAAGAATGATGTGACTATCATAGGGGATATATCTAGTGATGAGGATATGCAAGCTGCATACGAAAACTATCATACAACAAATCGAACCCTTGGAGAAATTCAAGAAGAGTTAATGCATACACCCAATTTGATCAAAGAAACTTGCAAAGGTAAACAAAAAGTGCTTGAATTTGAAATTAGTACATGTTTGAGACCCTCAGAGATTGAAGAAGATCTCGCACATCAAGAGGTGACGAAATCATTATCAGAAGTTGAGGCATTGAATAAATATTTGCAATACTTTAAAGAGAAAAATATATATCTAAATGATTCAAGTGAGAAATTAATGATAGCTAACAAAAGGTTAAGGGAGGATTTGGAAGAGATTTATGCCAACTATCAAGAGGTCATAAAATTATCTAAATATGTACTACATAGAAAAAGGGATACACAACAACAAAATGAGGAACTCATGGGTAAAAACAAAGAACTTCAATACCAAATTCGATCCATGGAAGCAGAACATTCTCGGTTACATAAAAGGTCACAAGTACTGAATGGTTTGAAAATACTAACTGAAGTACTAGGAAGCTGTAATTGATCATGGACAGATCCAACTCAAAGTTGTGCACACTTAAGATCTAGGTTATACCCTCCAGATATCTTTGATGACAGATATTTTATGTCATCATTATTGGACAACTCTTAGTATAAGGTTTCAAGTTTATGTTATGAGTCATTCGATCTAAATCAGATATGAGTTATCCTTTCTATTTTTGGTCATTTAGATCCATAAAATTTGGATCTCAAACTATTTTAGTTTTAATTTTTTTGTATATATATATGTATATATATGTAATGGTGAAGAATAGGAGGTATTAGGAATGGTTTTGGAGATCATGCTGCTATACTCTACTAGGAATTTATGTCATTTTTCAGTTTATATAAATATTGTTATGGAATGATTATATTCGAGATGAGCCTTATGTTTGTTCTTTTGTCATGATAAATACTTATGTTCAGTTTGAACACTTGATACATAATTCCATTCTCTGATAAACATCATCTATCATGGAATTCTTATGAATGAGTTGACATGTTTATTATGAACTTTTGATCTGAACTCTCTCACTCTTTATGATAGCTCATTCCTCATTGTCTTTTATGCCTATTTATGGTTCAGTCATACAATATTTAGTAATTTTAGTTACCTTATTCCTGATCTCCATATCACTTATATAATATATTTGTAAGCCACAAAACCTAGCTATTTATTAGAAAAACTTAAGATTATCTGGACTTTGAGCCTTAAGAGTTTAGGTGGAGACTCCAGTGACAACATCATCTGGCACCATTTCCAAGGAGTAGAGAAACGAAAGTAGATCTTCCCTAGGTATTCGTAAGTCTGATTTTGGGAAGGTGAAAAAAATAAGGAATCTTGTAGACTACATTTTCACCAGCAATTAACAATCATCATAGTGGCTTCTAAGAAGAAATTAACTAGGGTAAATCCTTCATCTCCTTTGTATCCAGCTGTTTCAGATCCAGAGATAATGTTAAAGGAATCTAGGGATAGACTAAATTCTACAACATAAAGTATTCAAGATACATTTGTTTCTAAGTCATCAGGTGAATTTATTCATCATCCTTCTTCTTCAAACCTACCTACAATCGAAGAAGACAAAGGGAAGGAATATTTATCCATCTTAATTCCAGAATTCCAGAATCCTAGTCAGGTCGACATCTTTACAACTTATTCAAATCCTTTGTCTGTTGAGAATACAATAAAAGAAATATTGGGTTAAGAATAGTTTGACTATTCAAAGTCTTTGCCATCAACTTACACACCTTTGACTAGTAAAATTCCTATTACTCAAATAGGAATCAAAATACCATCCCTTTCACATACACAACCATTTACTATATCAGTTTAATGACACGTATCTCAAAATACAAATATGGAAGCCCAACCTCCTAATATGATGGATGCTATAATAGCTGCTAGATATGCCCTTTTAATTTTACCTCAGCCTTTAAATTCCCTTCTTGGTGGAGATTATCAGAAGTATCTACCAAGATTCAATGGTCAAGGAGAGGTTACAAAAGAAGAACATTGGAATGCCTATTTTACATATGCTAATAACCAATAGAACATCAGGATGTGTGGATGAGGATTTTTGTTCAAAGCTTAGATGGGGAAGTAAGAAAATGGTTTAGAGAATTGCATCCAAACTCAATTGATGGGATATATGATTTAGAAGAAGTCTTTATGAGGAAGTGGGGAGATACTAAGGATTATATCTAGTATTATATTATTGAGTTTGGAGATTTAAAAATAAAACATGGGTAAACAATCACTCATTTTACTAAACGTTTTAATAAAATGTATAGTAAAATTCCTGCAGAGATCAAGCCTACTGAAACATCTACAAACTTAACCTATGCTAATTCTTTTGATGTTGAATTCTGTCTTTTGCTAAGGGAAAGAAGAGCCAATACCTTAGTAAATATGCAAGAATAAAACTTAGAGGTGGAATCAAATTTGATGGCAACAAATAAATTGAGAGGTAATTCAGATCATCATGGAGAAGACAAGAAGAAAAAAAAAGAAATATCAAGAGCTACTTCAAAGACAAAAGTAGTAGATATTAAAATGGATGATATGAACAACTTATTAAAAATCTATCTGCAAAAATCAGTAGGTTGGAAATGGAAATTAAAGACCAAAATAAACCTATTTAGGATAATAATAATAAAGACCCTAATAAGTTTAGAAGGACATTCAATCCTAGGTTTTTTCCTAGAGACAGGAAAAACAATGAAGATAAAAAAATAAAACCTCCTTTTCAGAATAATTTGCTATAGGATGATGAGTCTTATGAAATATATGAAATGGAAGTTGAAGATTTAGAACCTGATTTTGACCAATTAGATGATGTATCTTCTTCTTAGTTCTTAACTAAATCTGAATATCACTATGCAAAAATGGCCGATTATCATGGAACAAATGATTTTGAACACGAATCATATATGACAGAAATTTGTTAAGAAATGCAACTGAATTCATATGGTATTAGATATGGGACGAAGCAAGAAACATAGGGAAAGAATAATGTAAATGATATTCCTACAAAAGTAGGTTTAACTCTTGAAAAGAAGCAGGAACACCAAGGAAGTAGGAATAGAATTACAAAAAGAGAAGAACTAGGCAGATTTGCTACTAATTTTAATTTGGAAAATGAAATTAGAAAAATCAAGATTCCTATTCCATTTACTGAGTTGGTTAGGAATAAGTCATATAGAGAGCCTACTCTTAAAATCCTGAATTCTTCAGCTAATCCTATCCCTTCAGATGTGATTAATTTGCAAGATGAAAATACGACCATTATTTTTGGTTCTAAAACATTTGATCAACCAGATGATAAATATGATTATCCTCCTCCATTTTATATCACAGTTACAATTCATGATCAAATGTTGCACAACTGTCTCCTAGATTCTCGTTCCTCACATAATCTCATGCCCAAGAGTGTCATGGAAGCCTTAGGGTTTACTATTACTAAACCTTATCATGATCTATATGCCTTTGACTCTAGAGGAGTAAAATGTCTTGGAGTCATTAAGGATCCGGTGGTCAGTCTTACACAGTCGCCAATGAAAAGTGTACTCATGGATGTAGTCATAAAATATATTTATCCTAAATTCGGTATGCTATTATCAAGATCTTCGGAAAAAAGGGTAGTGGGAACCATTCAAATGGATCTTTCTTATGCTACAATACCGATATTATTTGGAGGTGAGTATAGAAGACTTTATAGAGAAGTAAAACTTGCATACTTGGTCAGTGATAATAAAAATCCTACAAACCATTCAATTTATACAGTGCAAGAAGATTTTGGTTCTTTCATGCGACATTTAAATGATGCTAACATGTATTCTATAGGTTGAGAAAAAACACATAGTCTAGCCTAAATGGAGAGATGAATACTATTTATGAAAGATGTACTTCGATGGTTCATCATGTAAAGAAATAGAAGGAGCAGGTATTGTACTTATTTCCCCTCGAGGTGAGAATATTTCCTTAATGTATAAGCTGGAATTTGGAGTAAAAAATAATATTGCTGAATATGAGGCATTAATTTTGGGATTAAGGGCTGCAAAAGATTTAAGCATTCAAAAACTTACTATGTTTGGCGAATCCAAATTAATATTACAAGTAAAGGACGCATACCATGTCAAACAGTCCTTGTTGAAAGTATACCAGAATGAGGTATCAAATTTGATTGATAAATTTTTATAAGATTTCAAATAACTTATATCCCAAGATATCATAATCAAACAACAGATTCATTGGCTTTGGAAACAACTTATTTTAAAGTTCCCAAATTAACTCATCTTAAATATCCAATTGAAGTAAGATACAGACCTTCAGTTCCAGATAATATTAAACATTGGAATTATTTTCATGATGATGAGGAGATTAAGGAATTTTTAGAATTAACAGATGAATTTGCTAATTCACTGATTGATCACGATCAAGATATTGATTGGAATGAAAATGTTTCATATACAATCAATTCAATTGGAGATCATGAGATAGTTGAACTAAAAGGGAATTTTATTCCTAAAGGACTTGTACCTCAAAAAGATTGTTCTCAAAAGATTATACCTTGTTAAATCCTACAGTACAATCTATTGAAGAAAATGTTTTAAGTTGTAATATTGGTTCTGAAAGAGAGCCTAAAATGATTAAGATATCTAAGACACTTTCATAAAAAGAAAGGAACATGCATATTAAATTACTGAAGGAATTTGTTGATGTTTTTGCTTGGTCATATGAAGATATGAAAACATACAACACCAGTATAATCCAGGGAAGATATGTAAAAAGAATGGGGAAATCAGATTGTTTGTAGATTTCCGTAATTTGAATAGATGTTCCCTTAAAGATAATAATCCTTTTCACAAAATTGATCAAATATTCTAGAGAGTGGTTGGTTCCTAGAGGATATGAATGATTGATGGATTCTCTGGTTATAATTAAATTGCAGTACAAAGAGAGGATAGGGTAAATACAACCTTTACAACCCTTTGGGGTACATTTATGTATGGCAAAATGCCTTTTGGGATGATGAATGCAAGAGCTACATTCCAGAGAGCCATGGATATAAATTTTGCTTGTAAGAAAGAAATGTTTGTAGTCATATATTTAGATGACATCACAATTTGAAGCATTTAAAACAAACCTTTCTTAAATGCAGGAAGTATGGATTATCCTTGAATCCACAAAAGTCTCATTTTGCTATGCCAGAAGATAATCTCTTAATCCATATAGTCTATGCTGAAGGGATTGAAATTGATCCAGAAATGGTTAAATCCATCCTAAAAATCAGCCTACCTAGAAATAAAAAAGGAGTTCAATATTTCCTCGGAAATATATATATTTTTAAGATGGTTTATCCCTAATTTTACAGAAATCATTAAATCGATACTATAGCTATTGTTCTATTGCAAAATAATTTAGATGGTTTAGAAAAACCAATTTTAGTCTTTGGCAAAAAATTGAGAGATTCAAAGCTCAAGTATAGTACAATAGAAAAACAAGCCTACGCATTCATAAAGGCACTAAACTTCTTCAGCATTTATGTTTTGCATTCCAAAATTTTAGCATATCTTCCTAACATAACTATTAAGGATATTCTGGTGCAGTGTGATGTTGAGGGAAAAAGAGGAAGATGGATAGCTAAAATTATGGAATATGATGTTGACATTAAGCCTACCAAATTAATAAAGGGACAAGGTCTAGCAAAACTTTTAGAAAAATCAATTTGTCAGGTTTTATATCTTCATTTGGTAGCTGAATAGTCAGTACAAGATTCATCAATAGAACATGGCAAGGAATAGATTTATAACAGGTATCTTTGATCCTCCATGGTATGGGAAATTTTTTTACTTTCTGTTGCACGTACAATGTCCTCCTCATCTAAATAAAGTGAATATAGATCACTAAGCTTAAATCTTTGAAATATGTTTTAGTTGATAAGTTTTATATTGGAAAGATCCTGGAGGCATATTGCGTAGAGGTTGGATATACCATAGGATGATGCTGTAACTGCAAAATTATATGGGGGTGAATGTGGGGGACATAAGTATTGGAAAGAAAAATCATTTAAAATTTTAAGAGCTGGTTACGATTGTCCCACTCTTTTTATAGATGTGTATCTCCAAGTCAAATCTTGCATTAAATGTAAAAAATTTGCAGGTAAACACAAGTTGCAGTCTTTACCCTTAAAACCAATTGCAGTAAATACTCCATTTTAACAATGGGGTTTAGAATTTATAGGTGAAATTCATCCTACTTCCAAGGTCCAGCATAAGTGGATTTTAACTGCCATTGATTTCTTTACCAAGTGGGTGGAAGTACTTCCCGCAAGAAGAGCAACATATAAAGTTATCATTAGCTTTCTTCAAGATAATATTTTGAGCAAATTTGGTTGTCCAAGGAAATTAGTAATAGACAATGCTCCAACCTTTAAGTTGAAAAATATGATAAATGTTTGTGAATAAAATAACATCATATTAAAACATTCCACACCTTATTACCCTCAGGGGAATGGGTTAGCAGAATCTACAAATAAGAGTATTGTGAATAGTATAAAAAAATGTTATTTCAAAACAAAAGGACTTAGGACAATAAATTGAAAATGCTCTTTGGGCAGACAGGGTAATCGTAAAAAGGTCCATCAAAACATCACCTTTTCAAATTTTCTATGGAATTGATGCAATATTTCTTGCCCAATTAATCTTTCCAGTAATCATGTTTTTGTAGGATGTAGAGAAAGAACCATATGAAATGAAGAGAATAATGTCTCAGATAGTTAAGCTACAACAAAAAAGAGAAGTAACAATGGTAAAAGCTGAAGCTTACAAAAAGAAAGTAAAGGAAATTTTTGATAAAAGAGTTAAAAAATATACTTTCCTAGTTGGTGATGCAATTGTCCGATGGGATGCACGAAATGATGAAAAGGGTAAGCATGGAAAATTTGATAATTTATGGTCGAGACCTTTAACAATAGTAAATATTTTGGGAAATAACACTTTTGTCTTACAAAATTTGGATGGTGATGAAGTTGTAGGCCCAATAAATGGGCGGTTTTGAAACACTTTCACACATACTAAACTTATGAGGCATTTATATTGATTGTATATATCATTACATTTTCTTGTACATAAGAATCCAACCCAATAAAGAAGTTTGATTTTAGTTTAAAGGGGTATGATTCTAGTAGGTTTTCTGAAGGCACATGGTCAATATGTTCTTAAATCCTCACAAGGAGAGCTTTATCCCCAATCAGAGCCAGATGTTAATTCTAGATTTGTATCCTATTTCTACCTTAGAATGTTTCCTAGAAATAATTTTCTTCTTGAAGTCGATTAAGTTCCTTAGGCCATTTTTTAGGTTCTTTAGGTTAATTTTTAGGTTCTTTAGGTCTTTGTTTACCATTTTTTATTATTTATTATGATAAGTAAAACAAATATGGCTCATTGTCATTAATATTTTCCAAGGTCTAATCTTTATTGAATGATTCATAGCTTAATAAAGTCTAACCTATGCAAGCTTCCTCTATCCAATATCGATGCATAAGATATAGTTTGATGATTATATTTTATTAATAGTCATAGTACATTCCGCCAGTGCATTCATAATGAAGTGACAGGTTGGATATTCCAGATTTTTTACACTTGGATTTGTTTAAGGACATATGTCATATCCTGGGCACGTGCTAGATTTAGGAGTTCCTCTTCATTATGGTACTAACAAAAGCTTGGATTCATGCTGGAGGGAGGAGTTTCTGTTTATTATGGCATTGATGGTACAGGGAGGTTCTTGATATTATCAAATACATGAACCAAGGATTCGTACCCCAATTGTTTCATGCATGAATTATTGGCATGACTGGGTTTGAATAGGAAATATACCCATTAGTTTCAAATACATGACCTAGCAGGATCACAATGGATCTGATGAAGAATATCACTAGGGAAATTTGTAGCTTAGAACCAGATAATGATAAATGGGATGAATAATTCCCTAGGTGTGTAGAGATGATGAGAAATGCATGATGGTTTTCTTTTTTGTGAAAAACTCAGAGGTCATAACCTAGAGGTAACAAATGCCTTCGTAAATAATTACAAATATTTTGTGGTGAATTTGCAAACTTTAAATTTTAAGGTAGATGAAGCCAGAATTGCAGAGCTAATGGGCATAGCTCCTAAAGGAGAAAGGTGGTTTAAGAAGCATCTATTCGAGGTTGAACTAAGCAAATTTTTATTTCTCGGTTTCAAGAAGCTATATTGGGGTAAGGGGATTCATTTAAATAATGTTAAGCTTGAATGGAGAGACATTATCAACATCATCCAACATTATATAATCTGTGAAGGTCGGTTCCCAACTGTGTTCATGTATCATTTAAAGTTTTTACTGCATTTAAATGGTGAATCCATATTAAATTTTCCTTATTACCTAGTTAAAAGTATAGAGAAGATGGTTACACAGTTAAGGAATCACCATGACCACACTAGTCACTCTCTGTTTCATAATGGCCTAATTAAACTTCTAATAACCACTGAGTTGGCAAAAATTGATAGATCGTGAAAACATTTTCTATTTTGGTCCAGTTTTAAGCCTGAAGCCTAGATGCATGACGATGATAAAGAAATAGGGAAGAAATACAAAATATAGAAGATAAGGTTGCTGAGGGTGAAAATGAACAAACTAGAAAGGTATTTGACACTGTAAACATGTCTATGTCAGAGGTTTCTAGAACAAATGGATATCTAAATGATTCAAGTGAGAAATTAATGATAGCTAATAGAAGGGTAATGGAGGACTTACAAGAGATTGATACCAACTATCAAAATCTCATAACACTATATAAAGAAGTACTACGAAGAAAAAGGGATACACAACAACAAAATGAGGAACTCATGGGTAAAAACAAATAATTTCAAGACCAAATTTGATCCATGGAAGCATAAATTCTTGGTTAAAGAAAAGGCCACAAGCACTAGATGGTTTAACAATACTAGGTGAAGTAGCTGGGAAGCTATAACTAATCGTGGACAGATCCAACTTAAAGCTGTGCACACATAAGATCCACGTCATACCCTCCAGATATATTTGATGACATATCTGTTATGTCATTATTATTGGATAGATGTTAGTATTAGGTGTCAAGTTTATGTTATGAGTCATTCGATCTAAATTAGATTCGAGTTATCCTTTCTATTTTTTGTCATTTAGATCCATAAAATTTGGATCTCAAACTGTTTTAGTTTTTAAATTTTTGTATATATATATATATGTAATGGTGAAGAATATGAGGGATTAGGAATGGTTTTGGAGATCAGCCTGCTCTCATCTATCAAGCATGTATGAAATTTTTCAGTTTATATAAACATTGTTATGGAATGATTATATTCGATATGAGCCTTATGTTTGTTCTTTTGCCATGATAAATAATTATGTTTAGTTTGAACACTTGATTCATAATTATGTTCTCTCATAAATGCCATCTTTCTTGGAATTCTTATGAATGAGTTGACAGGTTTATTATGCACTTTTGATCTGAACTCTCTCACTTTTTATATAGTTCATTACTCATTGTCTTTTATACTTGTTCATGGTTCAACTATACAATGTTTGGTTATTTTAGTTACCTTATGCCTTATCTCCATCTCACTTATACAAGATATTGGTAAGCCATAAAACATAGTTATTTATTAGAAAGCCTTAAGATTATCTAGACTTTGATCCTTAGAAGTATAGGTGCATATTCTAGTGATAAAAAATTTTGGTGCCATTGCTGAGGAACAAAGAAACAAAAGTATATCTTCCCCGAGTATTCCTAAGTCTGATTTGGGAAGGTGAACAAAATAAGAAATTTTGTAGACTATATTTTCACGAGCAGTTAAAAATCATCAAAGTGGCTTCTAAGAAGGCATGAACTCGAGGAAATCCTTCATATACTTTGTATCTAGTTGTTTCAGATCCATAGATATTGTTAAGGGAAGCTAGGCAGAGACTAAATTCTACAGCATAAAGTATTCAAGATACATAAATTTCTAATTCATTAGGTGAATTTATTCATTATCCTTGTTCTTCAAACTTACCTACAATTGAAGAAGACAATGGGAAGGAATATTTATCCATCTTAATTGTTGAATTCTAGAATCCTAGTCAAGTCGGCAACTTTACATTTTATTCAAATCCCTTTTCAGCTGAGAATATAAAAGAATAAATATTGGGTTCATAACAGTTTGACTATTCAAAGTCTTTTTCATCACCTTACACACCTTTGACTAGTAAAATTCCTCTTAGTCAAATAGGAATCAAAATACCATATCTTTCACATACACAACCATTTACTATGCCAGTTCAATCACTCTTAGCTCAAACTACTCCAAATATGGCAGCCCAACCTCTTAATAGGATGGATGCTATAATAGCTTCTATATATGCCCCTTTAGTTTTACCTTAGCCTTTAACTGCCCTTCCTGGTGGATATTATCAGAAGTATCTACCAAGATTCAATGGTGAAGGAGAGGTTATAGTACAAGAACATTGGAATGCCTATTTTAGCTATGCTAATAACCAAAATATAGAACATCAGTATGCGTGGATGAGGATTTTTGTTGAAATATTAGATGGGGAAGTAAGAAAATGGTTTATAGAATTGCCTCCAAAATCAATTGATGGGATAAATGCTTTAAAAGAAGTTTTTATGAGGCAGTGGGGAGATACTAAGGATTATCTCTATAATATTACCGAGTTTGGAGATTTAAAAAGAAAACATGGGGAAACAACCACTGATTTTACTAAATGTTTTAATAAAATGTATAGTAAAATTCCTATAGAGATCAAGCCTACTGAAACATCTGCAAAGTTAACCTATGCTAATTATTTTGATGCTGAATTCTCTCTTTTGTTAAGGGAAATAAAAGCCAATACCTTAGTAAATATGCAATAAGCATCCTTAGAGGTGGAATCAAATTTGATGGCAGCAAATAAATTGAGTGGCAAGTCATATCATCATGGAGAAGACAAGAAAAAAAAAGAAATGTCACCAACTAATTCAGGGACAAACATAGTAGATAGTAAAATGGATGATATTACCAAACTTATAAAAAATTTATTTGCAAAAACCAGTAGGTTGGAAATGGAAAATAAAAACCAAAATAAACATGTTCAGGATAATGATAATAAAAACCCTAATCAGTTTAGAAGGACATTCAATCCTAGGTTTTTTCTAGAGATAGGAGAAACAATGAAGATCAGGAAATACAACCTCCTTTTCAGAATAATTTGCTACATGATAATGAGTCTTATGTAATAGATGAAATAGAAGTTGAAGATTTAAAACCTGATATTGATCAATTGGATGATGTCCCTTCTTCTCAGTTCTTAACTAAATATGAATATCACTATAAAAATGGTTGATTGTCACGGAATAGATTATTTTGAGCAAGAATCCTATATGCCAAAAAATTGTCAAGAAATGCAGCATAATTCATATGGTCTTAGATCTAGGACAAAGCAAGCAACACAGGAAAATACGAATGTAAAGAATATTCCTACAAAAGAAGGTTTTACCTCTTGAAAAGAAACATGAACAACAAGGAAGTAGGAATATAATTACATAAACAGAAGCAGTAGGTATAATTGCCACTAGTTTTAATTTGGAACATGAAATTAGCAAAATCAATATTCCTACTCCATTGACTGAGTTGGTTGAGAATAAGTCATATAGAGAGACTACTCTTAAGATACTGAATTAATTGGCTAATCATATCACTTTAGATGTGATTAATTTGCAAGATGAAAATCTAACCATCATTTTTGGTTCTAAAACATTTGATCAACCAGATGATAAATCTGATTATCCTCCTCCATTTTATATCACACTTACTATTCATGATCAAATGCTGCAAAAATGTCTGCTAGATTATGGTGCCTCACATAATATCATGCCCAAGGCAGTCATAGAATATTTAGGGATTACTATTACTAAACCTTATCATGATCTCTATGCCTTTAAATCGAGCAGTAAAATGTCTTGGAGTTTTTATAATTAAGAGATGATTTTTCTAATTTAGTGATTGATCACAATCAAGATATTGATTGGAATGAAAATGTCTCATGTACAAGTAATTCAATTGGAAATAATGAGATAGTTGAACTAAAAGGGAATTTTCTTCCTAAAGGAATTGTACCTCTTAAAAGATTGTTCTCAAAAGATGATACCTTGTTAAATCCTACAGTACAATCTATTGAAGAAAATGTTTTAAGTTATAATATTGGCTCTGAAAGAGAGCCTAAAATGATTAATATATCTAAGGCACTTTTAGAAAAAGAAAGGAACATGTGTATTAAATTATTGAAGGAATTTGTTGATATTTTTGCTTGGTCATATGAAGATATGAAAACATAAAACACCAGTATAATCCAACATAAGATTCCTCTAAAGCCAAATAGTAAGCCTTTGCGACAACATTTTAGGAGACTTAATCCAACATTACTTCTAGTTATTGAAAAAGAGGTAAAAACGTTGTTATATGCAAAGCTAATAATACCTCTGAAATATTCATCGTGGGTAGAAAATTTGGTACTAGCACGTAAAAAGAATGGGGAAATCAAATTGTGTGTAGATTTTCGTATTCAAACAGATGTTCCCTTAAAGACAATTATCCTTTTCCAAAAATTGATCAAATTTTACAGAGAGTGGTTGGTTCCCAAAGGATATCAATGATTGATGGATTCTCTGGTTATAATAAGATTGCAGTACAACCAGATGATAGGGAAAATAAATCCTTTACAACCTCATTGGGGTACATTTGTGTATGGAAAAATGCCTTTTGAGATCATGAATGTAGCAGGTACATTCCAGAGAGCTATGGATATAGCTTTTGTTGGTGAGAAAGAAAGGTTTGTATTCATATATTTAGATGACATCACGGTATTATCGAAATCTGATAATGAAAATTTGAAGCATTTAAACCAAACCTTTCTTAAATGCAGGAAGTATGGATTATCCTTGAATCCACAAAAGTCTCATTTTGCTATGGCATAAGATAATCTCTTAGGTCATATAGTCTCTACTGAAGGGATTAAAATGGATCCAGAAAAGGGTTAAATCCATCCTGGAAATCATCCTACCCATAAATAAATAAAAGGAATTCAATATTTCCTCTAAAAGATCAATTTCCTAAGATGGTTTATCCCTAT
This sequence comes from Pseudotsuga menziesii, assembly GCA_001517045.1. NCBI lineage: Eukaryota > Viridiplantae > Streptophyta > Pinopsida > Pinales > Pinaceae > Pseudotsuga > Pseudotsuga menziesii. Next base: position 396,509 of record LPNX010085906.1, read on the forward strand.
TTTTGTAGAAATCATTAAACCGATCATTGAGGTGCTCAAGAAGGACGAAGAAGTTAAGTAGTCAGCTGAGGATAGGTCATCATTTGAAAAAATAAAGCAAACACTTATAGAAGCACTAGTTTTAATAAGTATTGACTTTGCTAAAGATTTTTCAGTTTTCTCATTTGCATTTGAAGATACTATAGATGTTGTTCTATTGCAAAAGAATTAAGAACAACAAATTTCATTCTTTAGCAAAATATTGAGAGATTCAGAGCTGCAGTATAGCACAATGGAAAAACAAGCCTACACATTGGTTAAATCTCTAAAATTCTTCAGGATTTAAGTTTTTCATTCAAAAATTTTAGCATATGTTCCTAACATAACAATTAAGGAGATTTTGGTGGATCCTGACAATGAGGGAAAAAGAGAAAGGTGTATAGCTAAAATTATGGAATATGATGTTGACATTAATCCCACCAAATAGATAAAGGGACAAGGTCTAGAAATTTTTTTGGCAAAACCAAATTTTCAGGTTTGAGATCTTCATTTGGTAGCGGAACAGTTAGTGCAAGATTCATCTATAAAACATGACGAGGAACAAATTTATAACAAGTATCTTGATTCTCCATGGTATGGGAAATTTTTTTACTTTATGTTGCACTTACAATGTCCTTCTCATCTATATAAGAGTGAATATAGATCATTAAAACTTAAATCTTTGAAATATGTTTTAGTTGATCAAGGTTTATATTGGAAAGATCCTGGAGGTATATTGCTTAGATGTTTGGATAGACCAGAGGCTAATGCTGTTACTGCATAATTACATGGGGGCGCATGTGGGGGACATAAGTATATGAAAGAAACATCATTTAAAATTTTAAGAGCTTGTAACTATTGGCCCAGTCTTTTTACATATGTGTATCTCCAAGTCAAAGCTTGCATTGAATGTCAGAAATTTGGAGGTAAACACAAGTTGTAGTCTTTACCCTTAAAATCAATTGCAGTAAATACTCCATTTCAACAACGGGGTTTAGACTTTATAGGTGAAATTCATCTTACTTCCAGTGGTCAGCATAAGTGGATATTAACTGCCACTGATTTATTTACCAAGTGGGTGGAAGCAAATCCCACAAGAAGAGCTACAGATAAAGCTATCATTAACTTTCTTCAAGATAATATTTTGAGCATATTTGGTTGTCCAAGGAAATTAGTAACAGACAATGCTCTAGAATTTAAGTAAAAAAATATGATACATTTTTGTGAACACAATAACATCATGTTAAGACATTCCACACCTTATTACCCTAAGGGGAATGGATTAGCATAATCTACGAATAAGAGTATTGTGAATAGTATAAAAAAATGTTATTTGAAAGAAAAAGGACTTGGGACATTAAATTAAAATATGCTATGTGGGAAGAAATGGTAACTATAAAAAGATCCACCAGAACATGACCTTTTCAACTTGTCTATGGAATGGATGCAATTCCTGTCCAATTAAGCTTTCCAATTATCAAGTTTTTGCAGGAAGTAGAGGAAGAACTAGATGAAATGAATAGAAGAATGTTTCAGATAGTTAAGCTACAACAAGAAAGAGAGGTAATAATGGAAAAATATAAAGTTTACAAAAAGAAAGTAAAGGAAAGTTTTGATAAAAGACTTAAAAAATATACTTTCCTAGTTGGTGATGCAGTTATCAAATGGGATGCATGAAATGATGAAAAGGGTAAGCATGGAAAATTTGATAATTTATGGCTGGGACCTTTTACAACAGTAAAGATTTTGGGAAATAACACTTTTGTCTTACAAAATTTATATGGTGATGAATTTGAAGGCCCAATAAATGGATAGCTTTTGAAACACTTTCACACATACTGAAATTATGAGGAATTTATATTCATTGTATATATCATTACAATTTCATGTACATAAGACTCCATCCCAATAAAACAGTTTGATTTCAATTTAAAGGGGTATTATTCTAGCAGGTTTTCTGAACGCACATGGTCAATATGTTCTTAAAGCCTTATAATGAGAGATTTATCCCCAATTAGAGGCATATGCTATCTCTAGATTTGTATCATAGTTCTACCATAGAATGTTTCCTAGAAATGATTTTCTTCTTGAATTCCATTAGGTTCCTAAGGTCAGTTTTTAGGTTCTTTAGGTCTTTGTTTACCATTTATTATTATTTATTATGATAACTAAAATAAATATGGCTTGTTGTTTTAAATATTTTCCAAGGTCTAATATTTATTGAATGATTCATAACATAAGAAATTCTAACCTATGCAAGCTTCAGGTATCCAATATCGATGCATAAGATATAGTTTGATGTTTATATTTTATTAATAGTCATGGTACATTCAGACAACGAATTCACAATGACGTGACAGGATGGCACTACCGGATTGTTTACACTTGGAATTGTTTAAGGACATATGTCATATCCTAGATGCGTGCTGGATAGAGGAGTTCCTCTTCATTATGGTATTGACAGAAGCTTGGATGCGTGTTGGAGGGATGAGTTTTTGTTTATTATTGCATTGATGGTACAAGCATGTTTTGATATTATCAAATACATGAACCAAGGATTCGTACCCCGATTGTTTCATGCATGAATTATTAGCATAATTGGATTTGAACAGGAAATATACCCATTAGTTTTGAAGACATGAACTAGTAGGATCATGATGGTTGTGATGAATAATACGAGTAGGAAAATTTGCAGGTTAGAACAAGAAAATGTGAAATAGGCCAACGAATTTCCTAGGTGTGCAGAGATGATGAGAAATGCAAGATGGTTTTATTTTTGTGAAAAACTCAGAGGTCATAACCTAGAGTTAACAAATGCCTTTGTAAATATTACAAATATTTTGTGGTTAATTTGCAAACCCTACAATTTAAGGTATATGAAGCAACAGTTGCAAAAGCAACGAGCCTAACTCCTGAAGGATAAAGGTGGTTTAAGAAGCATTTATTCGAGGTTGACCTAAGCATGTTTTTACTGCCCAGTTTTGAGAAGCTATATTGGGGTAAGGGGATTCATTCAAATAATGTTAAGACTGAATTGAGAGAAATTCTTAACATCATCCAACTTTATATAACCTATGAAGGCTGGTTCACAACTGTGTTCAGATATCATTTAAGGGTTTTACTGCATTTAAATGGTGAATCCAGATTAAATTTTCCTTATTACCTATTTAAAAGTATAGAGAAGATGGTTACATGGGTAAGGAATCACCCTGACCACACCAGTCACTCTGTGTTTCATCATGGCCTAATTAAACTTCTGATAACCATTGAGTTGGAAAAAATTGATAGATCTTGGTAGCATTTTCTATTTTGGTATGGTTTTGAGACTGAAGCCTAGATGCATGATGATGATAAAGAAATAGGGTAGAAATAAAAAAGACATAATATAAATGTGGTTGAAGGTGTAAATGAACAAACTAGAAAGGTATTTGACACTGTAAACATGTCTATGTCAGAGGTTTATAACACATAGGTACAAAGGAAGTTGATTATTGAGTTTCAAAAAGAAGATGACACTGCTCCTGATACCCCTAGGGAAGCTCGGGAAAATGCTATGGTCCAATAGTTTTCATCTAATTCAAAAAATGATGAAATCCCTATTACAGATAGTTTTGAAAACAATTGGAGACCAAAAACCAGATCGGAGAACAAGTTAAGGATGAACATGAAGACCATTCTAAACCCGAAATTTCAAAAGAATGTTGTAACTACCATAGAGGATTCCTCCAGTGATGAGGATATATAGGCTGCAGATGAAAAATATCATACAATAGATCAAACCCTTAGAGAAATTCAAGAAGAGTTAATGCATACACTTGATTTGATCAAAGAAACTTGCAAAGGTAAACAAAAAGTGCTTTAATTTGAATTTGCTACATGTTTGAGACCCTCAGACATTGAAAAATATCCTGCACACATCAAGAGGTGATGAAATCATTATTAGAAGTTGAGGTATTGAAGAAATAATTGCAATACTTTAAAGAGAAAAATAGATATCTAAATGATTCATGTGAGAAATTAATGATAGCTAACAGAAGGTTAATGGAGGATTTGGAAGAGATTGATGCCAACTATCAAGAGCTCATAAAGAATATAAATAAGTAATACAGAGAAAAGCGCTACACATCAACAAAATGAGGAACTCATGTGGAAAAATAAAGAACTTCAATACTAAATTCGATATATGGAAGCAAAACATTCTCGGTTACAGAAAAGGTCACAAGCACTAGAGTGGTTTGACAATACTAGCTAAAGCAACTAGGAAGTAGTAACTGATCATCCAAATCAAAGTTGTGCACACTTAAGATACATGTCATACCCTCCATATATATTTGATGTTAGATCTGTTATGTCATTATTATTGGATATGTTTTAGTATTAGGTGGCAATTTTATGTTATGAGTCATTTGGTCTTAATTAGATATGAGTTATCCTTTCTATTTTTGATCATTTATATCCATAAAATTTGAATCTCAAACTATTCAAGTTTTAAATTTTGTGTGTATATATATGTCATGGTGAAGAATAGAAGGGATTAGGAATGGTTTTGAATATCATACTTCTCTCATCTATCAGGCAAGTATGTCATTTTTAGTTTATATAAAGATTGTTATGGAATGATTATATTTGAGATGAGCCTTATGTTTGTCCTTTTGTCATGATAAATACTTATGTTCATTTTGAACACTTGATTCATAATTCTGTTATTTGATAAATGCCATCTATCTCAAAATTCTTATGAATGATTTCACATGTTTATTATGCACTTTTAATATGAAATTTCTCACTCTTTATATAGTTCATTACTCACTATCTTTTATACATGTTCATGGTTCAGTCATACAATATTTGGTTATTTTAGTTACCTTATTCCTGATCTCCATCTCACTTATATAAGATATTTGTAAGCCATAAAACCTAGTTATTTATTAAAAAACCTTAAGATTATATAGACTTTGATCCTTAGCATTCTAGGTGCAGACTCAAGTGATAACATTTTTTGGTGCCATTGCTGAGGAACAGAGAAACAAAATTAGATCTTCCCTGGGTATTCGTAAGTTTGATTTTGGGAAGGTGAACGAAATAATAAATCTTGTAGACTACATTTTCACCATTAGTTAACAATCATCATAGTGGCTTCTAAGAAGACATGAACTAGGGTAAATCCTTCATCTCCTTTGTATCCAGTTGTTTCAGATCCAGAGAGACTGTTAAGGGGAGCTAGGAAGAGACTAAATGTTACAACAAAAAAGTATTCAAGATAAATCAGTTTCTGAGTCATTAGGTGAATTTATTCATAATTCTTCTTCTTCAAATTTACCTATAGTCGAAGAAGACAAAGGGAAGAAAGACTTATCCATCTTAATTACCGAATTCTAGCCAGGTTGACAGCCATTAGAGGAAATTTCAACTTAAAATGGGCCTCCTAAGGAAAATTAATAAAATAATAAAATAATATTTATTAATTTTGGAGGAAGAAAAGAAAAAAACTACTTTTTTGTTCATGATTTCGACATATCTTGCTGTGTTTTTACTCAAATTTTGATCGAGAGAGCTCGTTGGATGCAGAAAATGGTTTAGAGAGTTGCCTCCAAACTCAATTGATGTGATAAATGCTTAGAAGAAGTCTTTATGAGGAAGTGGGGAGATACTAAGGATTATCTCTATTATATTACTAAGTTTGGATCTTTAAAAATAAAACACAGAGAAACAATCACTGCTTTTACTAAACGTTTTAATAAAACTTTATAGTAAAATTCCTGCAGAGATAAATCCTACTGAAACATCTGCAAAGTTAACCTATGCTAATTATTTTGATGTTGAATTCTCTCTTTTGCTAAGGGAAATAATAACCAATACCTTAGTAAATATACAATAAGAAACCTTAGAGGTGGAATCAAATTTGATGGAAACAAATAAATTGAGAGGTAAGTCAGATCATCATGGAGAAGACAAGAAGAAGAAAAAACAAATGTCACTAGCTAATTCATGAACAAAAGTAGTAGGTAGTAAAATGAATGATATGACCAAACTTATAAAAAATCTATTTGCAAAAATTAGTAGGTTGGAAATGGAAAATAAAAACCAAAATAAACCTGTTTAGGATAATGATAGTAAAACCCCTAATCAGTTTATAAGGACATTCAATCCTAGGTTTTTTCCTAGAGATATGAGAAACAATGAAGATCATAAAATACAACCTCCTTTTCAAAATAATTTTCTATAGGATGATGAGTCTTATGAAATAGATGAAATGGAAATTGAATATTTAGAACCTGATATTGATCAATTGGGTGATGCCTCCTCTTCTCAGTTATTAACTAAATCTGAATATCACTATACAAAAATGGTTGATTATCATGGAACATATGATTTTAAACAAGAATAATATATGCCAGAAATTTGTGAAGAAATGCATCAGAATTCATATGGTCTTAGATTTGGGACAAAGCAAGCAACACATGACAAGAAGAATGTAAAGAAGGTTTACCTCTTGAAAATAATCAGGAACAACAAGGGAGTAGGAATAGAATTACAGGAACAAAAGAAGTAGGTAGAATTGCTACTTTTTTTAATTTGGAACATGAAATTAGCAAAATCAAGATTCCTATTCCATTGACTGTGTTGGTTAGGAATAAGTCATATAAAGAGCCTACTCTTAAAATATTGAATTCTTCAACTAATCCTATCCCTTCATATGTGATTAATTTTCAAGATGAAAATATGACCATTATTTTTGGTTCTAAAACATTTGATCAACCAAATGATAAATATGATTATCCTTCATTTTATATCACACTTACAGTTCATGATCAAATGATGCACAATTGTCTCCTAGATCCTGGTGCCTCACATAATCTCATGCCCAAGGAATTCATGGAATCCTTAGGGCTTACTATTACTAAATCTTATCATGATCTCTATGCCTTTGACTCTAGCGCAGTAAAATTTCTTGGAGTCATTAAGGATCTGGTGGTCAGTCTTACATAATTTCCAATGAAAAGAGTACTCATGGATGTAGTCATAGCTGATATTTATCCTAAATTCGCTATGCTATTATCAAGATCTTGGGAAAAAAGGGTAGGGGGGACCCTTCAAATGGCTCTTTCTTATGCCGCAATACCAATATTTGGAGGTGATTATAGAAGACTTTATAGAGAATTACAACTTGCATACTTTGTCAGTGATAATAAAAATCCTAAAAACCATCCAATTTATTTAGTTGAATAAGATTTTGGTTCTTGCATGCTGCATCTAAATCATGATAATACATGTATTCTACAGGTTGAGAAAAAACACATAGTCCATCCTAAATTGAGAGATAAATACTATATATGGTAGATGTACTTCGATGGTTTATCATATAAAGAAGGAGCATGAGCAAGTATTGTACTTATTTCCCCTGGAGGTGAGATTATTTCCTTAATGTATAAGATGGAATTTCAAACAACAAATAATATTGCTGAATATGAGGCATTAATTCTGGGATTAAGGGTTGCAAAATTTTTAAGCATTCAACAACTTACTATGTTTGGCGACTCCGAATTAATAGTATAACAAGTGAAGGATGTATATCAGGTCAAGCAGTCCTTGTTGAAAGTATACCAGAATGAGGTATGGGATTTGATTGATAATTTTTTATTAGCTTTCAACATAACTTATATCCCAAGAGATCACAATCAAACAACATATTCATTGGATTTGGAAACAACTTATTTTAAAGTTCCCAAATTAACTTATCTTAAATATCCAATTGAAGTAAGATAGAGACCTTCAGTTCTAGATAATATTAAACATTGGAAAGTTTTTCATGATGATCAGGAGATTAAGGAATTTTTAGAATTAACAAATGAATTTTCTAATTCACTAATTGATCACGATCAAGATAATGAATGAATGAAAATGTTTCATGTACACGCAATTCAATTGGAAATCATGAGATAGTTGAACTAAAAGAAAAGTTTATTCCTAAAGGACTTGTACCTCTTGAAAGATTGTTCTCAAAATATGATACCTTGTTAAATACTACAACACAATCTATTGAAGAAAATGTTTTAAGTTATAATATTGGCTCCGAAAGAGAGCCTAAAATGATTAAGATATCTAAGACACTTTAAGAAAAAGAAAGGAACACGTATATTAAATTACTAAAGGAATTGGTTGATATTTTTGCCTAGTCATATGAAGATATGAAAACATACAACACGAGCATAATCCAGCATAATATTCCTCTAAATCCAAATACTAATCCTTTCAGACAAAAGCTTAGGATACTTAATCCAACATTACTTCTAGTTATTGGAAAAGAGGTAAAAAAGTTGTTAAATGCAAATATCATAATACCTCTTAGATATTCATCTTTGGTAGCAAATTTGGTACCAGTACATAAAAAGAATGGGGAAATCAGTTTGTGTGTATATTTCCATAATTTGAACAGATGTTCCCTTAAAGACAATTATCCTTTTCCCAAAATTGATCAAATTTTACAGAGAGTGGTTGGTTCCTAGAGGATATCAATGATTGATGGATTCTTTGGTTATAATCATATTGCAGTATAGCCAGAGGATAGGGAAAAGACAACCTTTACAACCCCTTGGGGTACATTTATGTATGAAAACAATTCCTTTTGGGCTCATGAATGCAGGAGCTACATCTGAGAGAGCTATGGATATAGATTTTGTTGGTGAGAAATAAAAGTTTGTAGTCATATATTTAGATGACATCACATTATTCTCCAAATCCGATGATGAACATTTGAAGCATTTAAAACAAACCTTTCTTAAATGTAGGAAGTATGGAGTATCCTTGAATCCACAAAAGTCTCATTTTGTTATGGCATAAGATAAGCTCTTAGGTCATATAGTCTCTGTTGAAGGGATTAAAATCGATCCAGAAAGGGTTAAAGCCATCCTGAAAACCATCCTACCTAGAATAAAAAAAATGAATTCAATCTTTCCTCGAAAATATAATTTTTCTAAGATGGTTTATCCCTAATTTTGCAGAAATCATTAAATCGATCACTGAGATACTTAAGTAAGACAAAGAATTTAAGTGGTCAGTTGAGCCTAGGTCATCATTTGAAAAAATAAAGCAAGAACTTATAGAAGCACCAGTTTTAGTAAGTCCCGACTTTGCTAAAGATTTTTCAGTTTTCTCATTTGTATCTGAAGATACTATAACTGTTGTTCTATTGCAAAAGAATTCATATGGTTTAGAACAACCAATTTCATTATTTAGCAAAACATTGCGATATTGAGAGCTGAAGTATAGTACAATGGAAAAACAAGCCTATGCATTGGTCAAATCTCTAAAATTCTCTAGGATTTATGTTTTGCATTCCAAAATTTTAGCATATGTTCCTAACATAACAATTAAGGAGATTCTAGTGCAGCGTGAAAACAAGGGAAACATAGGAATATGGATAGCTAAAATTATGGAATATGATGTTGACATTAAGCCTACCAAATTAATAAAGGGACAAGGTCTAGCAAAAATTTTAGCAGAATCAAATTGCCAGGTTTTAGATCTTCATTTGGTAGCTGAATAGTCAGTACATGATTCACCAACAGAACATGACAATAAATAGATTTATAATATTTATCTCGATCCTCCATGGTATGGGAAAATTGTTTACATTCTGCTGCACTTACAATGTCCTCCTCATCTGAATAAGAGTGAATATAGATCATTAAAACTTAAAGATTTGAAATATGTTTTAGTTGATCAAGTTTTATATTGGAAATATTCTGGAGGTATATTGCTTAGAGGTTTGGATAGACGAAAGGTTGATGTTGTAGAACATAATTACACGGGGGTAATACATGTGGGGGACATAAGTATTGGAAAGCAACATCATTTAAAATTTTAAGAGTTGGTTACTATTTTCCCACTCTTTTTACAGATGTGTATCTCCACGTCAAAGCTTGCATTAAATGCCAAAAATTTGCAGGTATACACAAGTTGCAGTCTTTACCCTTAAAACCAATTGTAGTAAATGCTCCATTTTAACAATGGGGTTTAGAATTTATAGGTGAAATTCATTTTGTGGCCAACATAAGTGGATTTTAATTGCCACTGATTTCTTTACCAAGTGGGTGGAAGCAATTCCCACAAGAAGAGCAACAAATAAAGTTATCATTAGATTTCTTCAAGATAATATATTGATCAGATTTGGTAGTCCAAGGAAATTAGTAACATACAATGCTCCAACCTTTAAGTCTGAAAATATGATAATTTTTTGTGAAGAAAATAACATCATATTAAAACATTCCACACCTTATTACCCTAAGGGGAATGGATTAGCATAATCTATAAATAAGAGTATTGTGAATAGTATAAAAAAATGTTATTTCAAAACAAAAGGACTTGGGACTTTAAATTAAAATATGCTCTTTGGGAAGACATGGTAACTATAAAATGATCCATTGGAACATCACCTTTTCAACTTGTCTATGGAATTGATGCAATATTTCATGTCCAATTAAGCTTTCCAGTAATCAAGTCTTTGTAGGATGTAGAGGAAGAACGAGATGAAATGAAGAGAATAATTTTTCAGATAGTTAAGCTACATCAGGAAAAATAATTAATAATGGAAAAAGTTGAAGCTTGCAAAAAGAAAGTAAAGGAAAGTTTTGATAAAAGAGTTGAAAAGATACTTTCCTAGTTGGTGATGCAGTTCTCAGATGGGATGCATGAAATGATGAAAATGGTAAGCATAGAAAATTTGATAATTTATGGCTGGGACATTTTACAATAGTAAAGATTTTGGGAAATAACACTTTTGTCTTACAAAATTTGGATCGTAATGAAGTTCCATGCGTAGTAATGGGAGGTTTTTGAAACACTTCATGACAGACTGAACTTATGAGGCATTTATATTTATTGTATATATCATTACAGTTTCTTGTACATAAGACTCCATCCAAATAAAGCAGATTGATTTTAGTTTAAAGGGGTATGATTCTAACAGGTTTTCTGAAGGTACATGGTCAGTATGTTCTTAAAGCCTCACAATGAGAGATTTATCCCCAATCAGATCCAGATGTTATGTCTAGATTTGCATCATAGTTCTACCCTAAAATCTCTCTTAGAAATTATTTTCTTCTTGAAGTCCATTAGGTTCCTTATGTCAGTTTTTAGGTTCTTTAGGTCGTTGTTTACCATTTATTATTATTTATTATGATTACTAAAACAAATATGGCTCATTCTCATTAATATTTGCCAAGGTCTAATCTTTATTGAATGATTCATAGCTTAATAAATTCTATCCTATGCAAGCTTCATGCATCCAATCTCGATGCATACGATATATTTTGATGATTATATTTGATTAAAAGTCATAGTACATTCCAGGGGCACATTCATAATGGAGTGACAGGCTGGAGCTGCTGGATTGTTTACACTTGGAATGGTTTAAGGACATATGCCATAGCCTGAATGGAGGAGTTCCTCTTCATTATGGTATGGACAGAAGCTTGGGCGCGTGCTGGAGGGAGAAGTTTCTGTTTATCATGGCATTGGTGGTACATGCTGGTTCTTGATATTATCAAATACATGAACCAAGGATTCATATCTCGATTGTGTCATGCATGAATTATTGGCATAACTGGATTTGAGCAGGAAATATACCCATCAGTTTCGAAGACATGACCTAGCAGGATCACGATGACTGTGATGAATAAGCTCGATGGGAAAATTTGTAGGCTAGAACCAGAGAATGTTAAATGGGTTGAAGAATTTCCTAGATGTGTAGATATGATGATAAATGCATGATGGTTTTCTTTATGTGAAAAACTTAGAGGTAACAAATGCCTTCACAAATAATTGCAAAGATTATGTGGTTAATTTGCAAACCCTAAAGTTTAAGGTAGATGAAGCCACAGTTCTAGAAGCAACGGGCATAGCTCCTGAAGGAGAAAGGTTGTTTAGGAAGCATTTATTCGAGGTTGACCTAAGCATGTTTTTATTGCTTGGTTTCTAGAAGCTAGATTGGGGTAAGTGGATTCATTTAAATAATGTTAAGCCCGAATGGAGAGAAACTCTCAACATCATCCAACGACATATAACTCGCAAAGGTCACAAGCATTGAATGGTTTGACAATACTAGCTAAAGAAGCTAAGAAGCTGTAATTGATTGTGAACAGATCCAACTCAAAGCTGTGCACACTTAAGATTCAGGTCATACCGTCCAGATATCTTTGATGACAGATCTGTTATGTCATTATTATTGGACAACTGTTAGTATTAGGTGTCAAGTATATGTTATGAGTCATTCGATCTAAATCGGATACGAGTTATCCTTTCTATTTTTGGTAATTTATATCCATAAAAATTGGATCTCAAACGGTTTTAGTTTTAAATTTTTTGTATATATATATGTAACGGTGAAGAATAGGAGGGATTAGGAATGGTTTTGGAGATCATACTGCTCTCATCTATCAGGCATGTGTGCCATTTTTCAGTTTATATAAAGATTGTTATGGAATGATTATATTCGAGATGAGCCTTATGTTTGTTCTTTTGTCATGATAAATACTTATGTTCAGTTTGAACACTTAATTCATAATTCTGGTCATTGATAAATGTCATCTACCTTGGAATTCTTATGAATGAATTGACAGGTTTATTATCAACTTTTGATCCGAACTCTCTCACTCTTTATATAATTCATTACTCACCGTCTTTTATTGTGTTCATGGTTCAGTCATACAATGTTTGGTTATTTTAGTTACCTTATGCCTTACCTCCATCTCACTTATATAAGATATTTGTAAGCCATAAAACCTAGTTATTTATTAAAAAACCTTAAGATTATCTGGACTTTGAGCCTTAGCAGACTAGGTGCAGACTCGAGTGATAACAATATGCAATGCCTATTTTATCCCTATTGTGCCTATAACTATACTACTTAACATATTGTCCTAAACAATGAATATAAACAAGATAAGAGAAATTAAACAAGACCAAATTTATGCCCATTGTGGACCTTTGCCCTTTACACATCATCTCTTTCTTGGCATTGTTCTCCATATGTCTTCTGATATCTTCTAAAGGCAATTGTTTTCTATTGCACACCATCATCCTCCACAACATGATCTTTCATTGGACCTATAAAAACATTAGGAATGCTAACCATGGATTGAGAACTCTAAGCAAATCCTAGGATAATCTTATAATGCATTTTTAGAATAAGTAGCCAACTTGTCATATATAAGTCTATGAGCATGGCTTCCATGTAAAAATGTGATGATCCGAGTGGAATGTGAAGGATGAATTTTAAAAGAGTGTCGAGTTTGGTAAATTACAAAATGCACAAAGAAAGATATGGGTTAGAGAGAGAGAGGGCTTTATGCTATTTATTTAGTTATATAGGAATGCTTCTAGTCCCCTTTGTCGAGAAGATTTTGGTGATGCAAACAAAACTTCTTGAATACTATGTGTTATAAAAATATAAAAGTCTAGATCATGAGACTCAACTTTGATAAGAGTGTAAAATGAAGGTTAATTTTGTTTCATTTCATTTTTATAATGAAGAACACTAAATCATATAATTGGAGAATTGAATTCTTTTCAAAGTTGTTAGAACAATAGAATGAATCATGGGTAGTTAAACTATCCAAATTATTTTACAAAATTGTTACGTGTTTATTTAGCATTTTATCACAAGAGGGTTAGTTACTAATTTTATATTTTAAAATTCTACTCATAAAATTTACAAAATTGTTACGTTTTATTTAGCATTTTATTACAAGAGAGTTAGTTAGGAATCTTATATTTTAAATTCTACTCATAAAAGTTAAAAGCTATAGAATTGTTATGTTTTATTTAGCATTTTATTACAAAAAGGTTACTTTGGAATTTTATATTTTAAAATTCTATTCATAAAAATTAATATTTGAATTATTATTATTAGTTTTATTGGGCTCAAATGGGCTAGATGTGTCAACGGTGACGTGGCACATGTCCGCTCAATAAAAATAATAATAATAAAAATTAAAAAAAAAAAACTTATAACATGTCTGCTTATAATTTAAAAAAACATATGATAATCATATAAATATACAACCATGTTACGACAATACTCACAATCTTACAAACTAAGTAGTAAAATTCAATTGACTTGACAAGTAAAAAGAAAAATGATAAAACCAAGAACATATGAAATTTTAAATTAGCTAAATTGCAAAACACATTTATGTAATTATATATCAAATTTCAATTTAAATGCAAATACAACTAGCAAGAAATCACGGGCGTTCTCCTGCTCCGTTTGGCACATTACAATGGAATATTACAACCATATTTACAAGGTTCTTTAAATGCAAATACAACTAGCAAGAAACCAAGGGCCACTAAAACCATGTGCCTTAAACCGCTTACATCTCTAGATTTTAAAATTATATATGGATTATTTTCCTCATTCACTACTCTTAAAATTCATTATTAGTCTTAAAGAAAGATTGTAAAGCAATTTTTGGAAAACTATTTGATTATAAAATTCATTATTTGTTTTAAAGAAAGACTGTAAGCAATTTTTGGAAAACTATTTGATTATATGCTTATTAATGTTATGGTAAGATGGATCTATACTGGCTCAAATGAGTGAGACTTATCCCGTCTGTAACTTTGTGGTACATGTCGGCTCAATAAAAATAAAAATAAAAGCTTATAACATGTCAGCGTATAATTACAAAATTAACATTTACAACCATATTAAGGAAATACTCACAATCTTATAAAGGGAGTAGTAAAATTCAATTGACTTGATTAATAAAATGAAAAATTATAAAACCAAGAACATATAAAATTTAATTTTAAATTAGCTAAATTGTAAAACACATTTATGTAATTATATATCGAATTTCAATTTAAAATTTTGCTGACTTGAAACCTAAGCAGACATAATGTTAGAAATAAAATATGTGATAGAAAATAAATTACAAAATAATAACGATTACAATAACAACACTAGATTTACCTTAGAAAACCCGAAAAAACTAACCTTCAATAATAGATTTATTATTGGTTAGCCAAGGCTACCAAGAGCATCTCTCCTTCTCACTTTGACACATTTAAATGGAATATTACAGCCATATTTATAATGATCTTTAAATGCAAATACAACTATAAAAAAACCACCCGCCACTAAAACTATAAAAAAATCATGGGCCACTAAAACCATGTGCCTTAAACCACTTACATCCTCGCTCATTCCTAAGTCAAGGTTAACCCTAACATGTAAATGTTCATTTTTATTTATAGAAAAAAACAAGTCATTTTTCAAAAACATTTGGATAATTAACTACTCTTAATATTCATTATTAGTTTTAGAGAAAGACAAGTAAAGTAAGTTTTGGAAAACCTATTTGATTATATGATTATTAATGTTCTTAGCTCATTCTTCTACTCATATCTACCCTATTTTGAAATTACTTAAGCAAGTTGACCATTTCCCTCCCAAGTAGGAATAGTTATTATACATTTTTGTAAATTTAAAAGGGGTTGCACCTCAATAGAACTTGATCCCCTCGACGCTTGGTACAGCCATAGTTAAGATGGATCTATACTGGCATATTTTAAAATTCTACTCATAAAAGTTATAAAATTGTTATGTTTTTATTTAGCATTTTATTACAAGAAAGTTAGTTAGGAATTTTATATTTTAAATTCCATTCATAAAAGTTAAAAGTTACATAATTGTTATGTTTTATTTAGCATTTTATTACAAAAGGGTTAGTTAGGAATTTTATATTTTAAAATTTTATTCATAAAAATTAATTTTTGAATTATAAATAAAACAATTTTTTTATGAAAAAAATAAAATAGAATCAACAATTATATTTATATACTTAGTATGCATAAAGAATAATGTTTATAACAAAAATAAAGATAAATTTGCATGTTCATAGACAATAATAGGCATTTATCTTTTAAATGGAAAAAATTTAAGAAGTTAGTTGTGCAAGACTCAAGAGTGGTTTTCCACTCAATCGTAGGTATTAGCTACCAAGTCAGGCTATGAGGCCACTAGGACAAAGGAAACAATTATATGCTTCTCTCTCTCTTTCTCTCTCAACCTAACCCAATTGCTCTTGTGTCTAGCCAATCTTCTTACCACAAAGCATTACATGCATCTCATTCAACCACCACAACCATGGAACTTTCCTCCACTACCCCATAAAAAAAAAGGAAGGCATTTCCTTTCTCTGCTTAATAATCCCTTAGAGCATCTTCCTTTTACAATGCTCTTCAATGTGTGCAGAAAGAATCCATCCTACTACATGCTTTCATACAATTACCTCAAAAATCAATACTCGGCTTCTTAAGCATCTAAAGAACAACACTTTTACAATGGATGAATGTTTCGTAAATTGCCCACTACAACCATCATCTACCCTTTAATGTCTACAATTTCCCCTTCATAATGCTAATTCTTGTTAAGTTCTCACTCTGGTAATTGGAAAAGGAAAGAACAACATGAACTAGATAGTGCATGAACTATGCTTACATGGAGAGTGGGTGATAGAGTCAAATAGAAAATGAGATGATTAATGAAAATATAGATAACATTTCTTATGAGTATAGAATTGAATTTTACAATTGTCATAATGGTTGTACTCAACCATTACTTCCATAAGTACATAAGAATACTTTTCCACCAACCTCTCATGTGCATGCAATGATTGGTTTTGATAAGTCAAAGGAGGTAAATTTCTTATTTAAGGCTCATGGAAAAAAATAGATGAGTTCAAAGGCTAACACTTAACAAAAGATGATTTACTTTCCCATAAGCCACCTTTCTCATTCCCCTGGAGTGGAATCATAAAAACCCTTTAAGGCTCTATACACATCCATCTTGAACACTTATATTATTTTCCAATATAATATTTACATAACTTTTTGAGTCATCATGACAAGGCTAACACATGGTGTATATATGGATATTTACATGATACATGGTCTATATATGGATATTTACTAGTGAAGCCTTGGTCTTGAGCTTCACACTAGGAATCCTCAATATCATCTTTATATGATTTAATTTAATACATTCCAATGGTCAAAACTAGGGTATTACTAAAATCTATCTCATCCTTTTCCTTTGCGAAAGTCCAAATCAAATAAATGATATGTTGATTAGTTGATTTAACTCTAGTTACTTAATATGTCTTTGAGCGAATTAATGCAATCATACATAGAGATCAAAATAATTTCAATGGTATTTAAAATATCGAATTTAGGATGGATGCATGTTGTTTATTATATCATTATGATTTTCAGTACTTAAAAAGGTTGAGATTAAGATAGACTTATGCTTATTTATTTTAATATTTACGTGGGTTTATTTTATTTTATTTTATTATTACTATTGTGGTTGAGTTCTTTTAGTCACCGTGACTATATGTTTCATTTTACCCTATTAGTTTGGATAGTGATACAAGTGCCTATAGGCCTTGACAAGACAAATTTTATCACTAACCAAGCTAAATACAAATAAGAAAAAAATTGCATATATTATGAAAACTTTACAAAGTTAATGAAATATTTATGTGAGAGTATTGTGTTGTTGTATTATGTTCTAAGGAATACATTCTAATCATATTATTACAACCTTCCTTCTCTTAACATGTCATTAACTTGAAGGTTTTCAGGAACTGTAGGGTTTTCGGGCACTGACCGAGATCCATAACGCTACTAGGTTTTCAAGGCATCGACACAATTGTCCAACCTACACTGTCTTGTAAGGATCCTTTCTTTTAACCTTGGGAATATGGTATGTTTTGTTGGTAAATTTTCCCTTTAATTTCATGCTCTATGGTTATTGTATTTGAACATACTACTGGTTATTACTTAGACCTTTTTTTTCCCTGCTGCATTATACTTCGTCTATCGACAATTTGGATGATGGTATTGTCAAAGGGGACTCCCCTCTGAATTCATTTTTATATTATGTGTATTTTTAGCTCTTCCCACATGAGTTTTGTTTTTTGATCTTGGTACTTTACCACCTTTCCATTTGTTGATTTTATTTTGTCTGAATTCCTTCCTACTAGTCTGACGAATAATCATTGAATGCTTTGCAAAAATGGGGAATACACCCCTCGAGGTTCCTCCCCTTGATGTGGCGACCTCTCCACCTATTTTACCTTTTCATTCAGCGTCAGGACTTGTTGGTCTTATCAGTCTCCCAACCCAGGGACTCACACTTTATGGGGAGTCTTTGAAATCAAGTGTTGTTAGGGTTTCTCCTTCACCTAAGGTACACCCACTTTTTTCTACTACTGTTCACAAAACGAAATGGTTCTATAAAAGCTGTAAGAGATGATGATGTATCAGGAAGAAGGCAAAATTTAACCTAGATCTAGGATATGAAATCACCATGCACCAGGTTTTCTTTATGATAGAGACTGCTACCATCGACCGTTTTTGGGGGAACAACAGGGCCTTGACAAATTTCAGAAAATGGGTAGCAACTAGATGTAATTCTTGGATTACAATGCCTCAATGTTTTGCGTTCTCTAAGGGGTGGCTAAGGGCCATTCTCCAGACCTCAGAAGATATCCTGAAGATCCTTGAAGGCACTTGGTTTTGGGGAACCCTTGCTTTCAAATCCAAGAGAGGGGTACCCACTTTTGATGCTCACCGTGAACTGAACCACACCAAGTTTTGACCTGCGTAAATCTCCTTGGATTGAATCCTAAAATATGGAATTTGGGGATTTTCTTACTTATTGGAGCTACACTAGATGATTTCTTAGTCTTTGATGAAAGCTTTGAAGCCACAATAAATATTGTAGTGGCTAAAATCATTATTAACTTGGACCTCTGTGACGAGCTACCAGACAAGATGGTCATAATGAAGGGAGGAATCATGTACAAGCAATATCTAGACTATGAATAATTTCCCTTCATATGTAACTAGTGTCATGAGTACGGTCATATTTTTCAAGAATTCTCTAAACCTTTCATACGACAATTATGAAAGAGGAAAATGCAGGAGGAAGATTTAGACAAGAAATTTGAGGCTCCACTACCCATCGACCACTTAGTATTGGTTTCAACTCCAATTATGTTGAACCCCGTGACAAAGGATCTGAGTACATCTTCAAGCAACCCAACTGGATTTGCTCCTGACTTTGAGCAAGGCATGACATAAAATCATCTCCTCACTGAGGCCAATGGATTTTTTGATCTAATCGCTCATGAAGTTACTCTCTCATACTCTTAGGAAACTTGGTGTATCCTCCTTGAGTAAGTCATCTTTCAATTCATCTACTTTTATTCCATCTTTAAGCTTTTATTCTGAGTTTTGTCCACTAACCACTGGCTTGATTGTATCCTCTATATCCCCTCCTCCCTATGGCATCCCATTTCCTGCTAACTTGACCCTCTTCACCAGAACTGTGCCCTTCAATCTCTTTGATAAACCTATCCCAGTACAATCATGTCACTTACTTGGAGTTTCACTCAAGCAGGTCCCCCGACCACCATGTATTGTTTCCATAAGGATGATTTCCTCTCTATATAAAGCCTGCTTATCTTCGGTTGTCAGGCCCATTTCTCCTCTCTTGTCATGTACTCAAAACCCTATAGAGCCTATCTCGAACGTCACCTATGGTGATATGCTTGAAAAAATGCTTGCTTCTTCTCTACCTTCTATTACACAACCTATCTTCCCTTTTGAACCCTTTTGCAATGAACAACCAAGCCTCTATCACACTCATCCATCTAAGTCGTCCCCGAGGATTAAAATCAATGTAAGGACCTCCATGAGGAATTTCNTACCTTTTGAACCCTTTTGCAATGAACAACCAAGCCTCTATCACACTCATCCATCTAAGTCGTCCCCGAGGATTAAAATCAATGTAAGGACCTCCATGAGGAATTTCTTCAGGCTTCAATCCACCGACTTGTCAATTGTTGTAAATGTATCATATGAGGGTTTCCCATCGGTTGAAAATGGAGACTCAAGGTGCCTCATAGGGCGTAGTTCAGCCATGGCCACTGTCAATAAAAGTTTTTCTATCGATGCGAGAAGAGGTAGAAAACATACCATCAAGGGGGCCTTAGCATTCACCCCCAGAGTGGAGCTACCTTAATGTTATACATAATCCTTAACATTAGAGGGTTGGGCCATCCCTCCAAGGGATTGTCCCTTGATGGGATTTGAAGCTTCTTCTTCCCGTATGGGATTTCATATCACTTGATGCTAATGGTATATCTAGTGCTTTGGTCACTAGATGGGATACTCGATCTATTTCCAATACAAAAAGTCAGGAGATCACCTCTGTATCGAGATTATATATGTTTTCTTTTTATGTGGGAATCTCCTTTACTTTGCAGAACATCTATGGGCCACATACCAATAGGGTGGAATTATGGGATAATCTATTCGCTGTTAGATTCCATATGGCTAAGAGATTCATCCTAACAAATGATCTCAATGTCTCCCTTGGTGAGGCAGAGGCCTCGAGTTATCATGCCCATAAGGACCCCCCGTCAGACTATTTTGTTCACAAACTTGATGAAGTTTCTTTATTAGATACCCCTCTTGTTATCCCCATTCCTACTAGGAGCAATAAGTACATAGGTGACTAGGCCATAACAAAAAGACTTGATTATTTCCTCATCAATGATAATTTCCTTCATACATATTCTAGCATTAAACAATGGGTTGAATTCCATTGTGACTCTGATCATCACCCTGTCCTCCTAGAATTCAAAGGGGACTTTTGAAAATCCCCTGCTCCTTTAAGGTTTTGTAACATTTGGATTCAAGATGAAAGATTTCATGATTTGGTTAAATCCATATGGATCCCTAATGATTCCCATGCTCGTAGTTTGGAAGCTTTACATCTTATGGATAACCTCAAAAGGTTAAAATCCCACACTATTTCTTGGGTGGAAGATCAAAAGGAGCAAAAGGGGAAATATCTCTCCCAGATTGAGGAACAATTGGATTCATTATATAGATCAAACCCTACGGTTTTATCTATATTGATCAAAATCTTTATATTTTTTAGCTTGCATCCAAAAGAGGAAAGATCCTATAGGACGAGGAGGCCTCCGTTAGGCCCAAAATTTGAGCGATCTGGATGTAGAAAGATGACAGTAATTCAAAGTTTTTTCATAACTATATCAAGAACATGATTAATATCAACTCCATTTGGAAGATTGAAGATTTTGAAAGGCACATGGTTAATGGATTCCATGATATAAAAGTTGTGGGGGTTCAACATTTTTCCAACTTATATAAGGAGGATACTGCAACACCTGTTGCACCCATTTCTGTGATTGATGATTAGAACAATTCTCTTGTGGATACCATATATATAGTAGAACAAGAGGAGACCATTAAAAATATACCTCATGATAAGATATCGGGGCCTAATGGGTGTTCCATCGAGTTCTACTAAAGGATGTTTGAGCTCATTGGAACATACCTTGCTGTGGCAGAGGAATCCAGGAACACGGGAAGAATTTTGGCAAATTTTAACTCTACTTTTTAAACTTTGATTCCTAAGAAAGATAAAGTGGATAGGATGGAAGATCTCTGACCCATTTCACTATGTAATTGCATCTGTAAGATGGTAAAGAAAGTCATTGCTAAGAGAATAATGGGTATATTATCTAAATTGATTTTTCTTGAACAATTTTCTTTCCTATAAGGTAGGAATATCCATGATGCTATTGGTATAGATCAAGAAGTTTTAGACTCAACCAATATCAAACACATTCTTGTTATGAAATTCAAGGTATATTTGAGTAAGGCATACAAGAGAGTGAATTGGAATTGTCTCAAGATTCTTATTATACAAGTAGGATTTCAGCTACATGTGGTGAATTGGATGTTATCCTTCGTATAGTCTTGTCAGTTTTGAAGTTCTTATCAATGACTCAACATCACCCTTTGCGGACCTGGAAGAGGTCTTAGGAAAGGAAGGATGGAGTCCCACTAACACCTCTTTTACTTTTACTAATCATGAAAAGGATCAACATGATTGTTACATTATCCAGATGCAAATGATATTTAAAAGGATTTCATTTCGGGAGCTCTATCTACATCACACACTTACTCTAATTTGCATATGAAATTCTACTTTTCTTTGATGGATCCAGAAGGGATATTTCTAAGATTAAATCCATGCTTTCTTACTTCTATGCTGCTTTAGATATTCTCTGCAATGCCAGTAAATATTCTATGTCAACCATGAATTTTGATGTTGTATTCAGACTAGAAGGATTGCAAAACTTTTTGAGTTTGGGATCGCTTACATTTCATGGGGTATAAAATATTTGTGGTTTATCATTAAGTCCAATGGCTATACTTTTAAATATTAGGCCTAGAACATATCTAAAGTTAAAATAATTACACCTATGGTGTAATAGATGACACTCCAAAGTTGGTCATTTGTGCTACTAAAATCAATGATGGAAGCTGTACTTGTTTATTGGGTTTCTATCGCACGTGTCCCCACTAGTGTTTAAAATGCATACTGAAATTATCATTTGAATTTTTAAGGAGGAAAATATGATGGAAAACCTTTCCACTGGATCTCATGGAAAAGAATCACCCTCCCCAAATCGCTTAGAGGATGAGGACTAAAGCATCACTAAATCTTTTCAAAATCCCTTGCAGCTAATGAAGTATGGTGTGTGATTTTAGGTAAAGGTTTATGGGTATAGGTTGTCCAACAAAATAATATGCACCCATTGAACATCATGGAATGGATCAAAATGAGAGACAAATCTCAGCGTAACATATCCATCATGTGAAAGGTGCACCTCTCTGATTCCGATATCATTGGAGACTAGATAACTTGGGAGGTTGGAAATGGGAGACACATCATGATCAGACTTGACCCATGGATTGGTAGCAAAGGAATACATAGAATCTTGATAATCATGGTCAATTATATTGTTAATAAAGGCTATGTATTTCTTCATCAGATACATGATCACCTCAATATTTCCTCCCTACATCAAGAGTAGCTCATAGCTGATCAATTGGAATTTGGGAACAATTATAAGATCAAATGGGAGAATTATATCAGAATTTTGAAGGATTGTCATGTTAGCATTGGGGAGAATCTTGATACTCTCCTTTGGATAGAAAATGCATCAGGTGGTACTTGTCAACCCAAGATTGGTTATCAGGTTATTCATGTTGTAGAATACATCGAAACTACTGATTGGTGCAATCAAGATATTTGGAACATCAATTGTCCCATTAAGAGAAAACTTTTTATGTAGATCTCTTTAGTTGACAAAGTCCCAACATGATACAACCTTATCATAATATTTGGGGTTCGGAAAAGTAGGTGCACATTATGATATTCTAATGAAGAATTTAATCATCACATGTTCATTTGATGCACCTATTTTACATAAATGTGGATATATGTTTGTCAAATCACAAGTATGAACATTATTTGAGATGGTGATGATATTGGTGAAGCTTTTCAAAAATGGATTAACAACTTTTCTTATAACTCTTATAGATCCCTCCTTGTCATTATGATATGGGGTGCTTGGCTAGCCTGTAATTTGATGATCTTCCAAGATACTTTCATTTTCCCTCAGGAATATGTATCCAAGAGTTTGACCATATTGGAACATTTCCACCAGGTGAAAAAATCTAAATCTAATAGGATCATAGAAGAGGAGAACATCGACCACACCAAACCATGGTGTTACTTTGATGACGCGGAATAGGGATGTCCTAGCTTAGGGGGCATTGGGAGTGTATTGTTTATCAATGATAACCATTGGTTTAAGATATCAACAGGATTGGGCAGGGACACAAACAACCTGGCTTAATTATCTCTTGTCGATATGGTTATGAGAATTGACATAGAAAAGGGACTGAATAACCTGCAATTCTTTGGAGACTCTTTCCTCATCATCGATTGGTTTAAATAGTAGGGATCCCCCAATAACATCTACTTGAGGCCACTCTATAATGAAATTCACATGATGCTTGATAACTAAGAAGATTACTCTTTCAACCATATCTATAGAGAGAGGAATGAACATGAAGACACCTTATTGAATATGTGACAACAATTGACTAGTGGCACTTGTAAACTATGGGACGTCATCAATGATATTGTCAAGAAAATCAACCCGGTCCCATATACTTTGTAATGTACTGTAATGTTCCTTCCTAGAAGGACATTAAGTGTTGACCATGTCAAGCACCTAGGGGTTAAAAAATTGAATTAATGAAATTACCTAGGGAATTTTGGTTATTAAAAATTATGGAAACATGTATTGGGATAATTTATAATTCTACTTATTTGATGTAATTATTTAATTAATGTGGAAAATAATGACATGTGGAAATGAGTGCCATGTCAGAAGGTCACATTAGGAAAGACAAATTTCCTAGGATGAAAATAGAAACTGTCAAGAAAACCAGTAAAAGAAATATGTCAGAAAAATATGGAAATTGAAAAAAGCAAGGAAAAGCAAACTGTCTCAAAAGCGAAAAGTGAAGGAAAATCAATTACTGCAAAAGCAGGTAACTTTGGCCAAGGAAGGGCATAGTTTCCATTTTGATGAGAGGATACTTACAAGGAAACATCTACAATCCTAATAAGGCAAATTTTAATCAAAACAGGGAACAATTTCTAATTTGATTAGAGGATACTTGCAAGGAACCATCTACGATCCTAATAAGGAAACTTTTACTCAAAGGAGAGCACAATTTCCACTTTACATTGAAGGGAAAAAACAAGGAAAGATTACCTAATCCTCTTACTTGCTATTTTCCTCAAGGAGGGTGAATCCATGATTAGGGTTAGGGTTTGCAAGTGGAAACTTGCTCAACAAGTCACTCAAGGTTTATTTAAGGGTGCTTCCAACTCCATTTCCTAGTTTGGTTTGTTAATGTGTTGATGTGTTGTGAAGCTAAGCTTCGAAACTGACTAATGAGCCTTAGTTCTCTTGGGTGATGAGCCCTAAGTTCCCATTCCTTACTCTTCTCTCTTCCATAATTAAATGAATATCACACACATGTTAAGGAGAATCCATATAATATTCAACTCAAGCTATGATAGCATCCATTCAGCCATTGAATTCGAGGTCTAGTGAAGGAAGCTTCACTTACGCTCTCAGATATGTGCTAGGTGCTAGTTTCAGGCCTCCAATCCTTAGTTTTGGACACAATTTGAGGAGATCAACTATTCAAATATTAATCTAAGCATTTCAGCTCCATCATCTTGTTTTTATCTCTATATTACAATAAGAATTCTGTCCAAGAGAGTTAACATGCTGAAATTTCATGAGAGGAGTCTTCTGATGCCCATTTAATGGGTCTTTTTGTCAGTTTTATGCATTAAATATGATATAATGAACACGAAAAGTATATTTGATTTATATAATTCATAATATGTTACATATCAATCTCTGTGGATCATTAGTTGTAGGTTTGATAAAATTCATATTCGAGATTTATCATTGTTTATGTACCCTTGCTTATTGACTAGTTTTACAGTTTTTAGTATTATCGATGATATATAAACCCATTTAGTGTTATGTAAGTTGTTGTAGGTTTTTAATTAACCCCACAACCCAACCTAATGCTCATATTAGGAATTCATTGGGGTCATTGTGTGAGTGGCCATTTCTGTGCAGGCTTTCCCTAGGCCAAATTACTAGTTTTTTCCAAATCACCCCAAACTTCCTGAAACTATTTTAGATCAGTTCTAAATATATTAAAGTGTTATTTTATGCCTAATACATGAATGATAAATTATATGATCATTCCATGTTCGTTGGTTGATTGGAAGTGATAGTTTTATCTCATTTTGCATCGGTTGGGACACCTAGAAGCCTGAGAGTAGACTTTTGCATAGCTAATGCTCAAAACCTAAAAGTACCCAACATAGAGGTGCTTAGGGATCTGAAATATCTCTTTCCAAACCTGTATTTTGGTTTCTTCCATCATCCCTCTGTGATTCCCAGTTTTTCCAGTACCGCTTGTGTTTTATCTTGCATAAAGAAAGTGGTTGATTTCAATATAATATTTTTATTTCACATTTAAATAATATCAGCAGTAGAGTTGATATTCTAATATGATATCAAATCATGGATATTATATATATCCACATAGACAAACTCTCTAGAATTTTGCGGATGGTATCCTATATCTTCCATTGTCCTCTACCTCGAATACATTAGTTGTATATGTATCAGTACTAGAAAAAGTGCTTAAATGGATCACTCATATTGTTATTAAGTATGCATGCACATTACTCCAGCTGAATATGATACTCTCATGCAACTATGCCAATGTAGAATGATGTAGAAGAGATTTGTGCATGGAAAGTCATGCCGAATGAACAATATGGTTCAAAGTTTTTTAATAAAAATTTGAGATGTGATCTTTTTTCAATGGAAAAAAAATTCCCTGCATATAGAAAAATAAAATTTACATATATTATGAATACTTTACAGAGTTCATGAAATATTTATGTGAGAGTGTTGTATTGCTTTCCTATAAATTTTTTTTACATATAATATGAAAACTTTACAAAGTTCATGAAATATTTATGTGAGAGTGTTGTATTGTTCTCTCTCTCTCTCTCTCTCTCTCTC
>LPNX010085906.1:425772-471615 GCA_001517045.1 Pseudotsuga menziesii
AACTAGAAATACCTTATTCCATTTCCTCCACCTCCTATGCCCACATCACTTCAATGATCCCTTTCATAACATTTCCTCCGATCCACATGAATCCACTCCATCCTCCTTCATCGCTCCCTATTCTCTCATTTCTCCATGCTCGATCACCTACAATCCTCATGCCCCCAGTCTTCTTTTCCCACACTAAACACAAATCCTATACATTGATCTTGAAATATCCCTTCCACTTTTTGCTCTGCCTACACCTTGGCTCTCCCCTTCCATCTTCCCTATGCATCTCCCTCCTTCTCCCACTCTACCGCCATTCCCATCTGCTCCCTTCGCAACCCTCCATGCTGTAACCTACAACGCCATCTTCTTTCATCCATACTCCATGCATACAATCACCACATATTTCTCCACCCCATTTCCACTATACCTAGCCACGCCCGTTTCCATTGGCATTTCCTCCACCCTCCTCACCATAATTGCTCCACTTTTCCTCCACGACATCGCTGCATCCCTCCGTGCTTGGCTCCCAACCACCTCTGCTTGCATCCTGCCTCTTGTAGCTCCCCTCCACCTTTTCCAGAACACCATTCCCATCTATTTCCCTCCCCCACCTATTGCGCTCTCCACCCACGTGTCTACATACAGCTTGTTATCCCCTTCAACTTCGTCCACCACTCCCATCAGCCGCATCTACATCCCTTCACACCATCCACCACTTCCCTTCTCCAATAAGTACCTTTCTTCTCCTCTCATCGACCATGCCATCTTCCCCCTGTGCATTATTCCAACATCATTCACCCTTCTCTCCACCGTCCACTATCTCTTATACTTCCACAGCATTGTTTTCTCCATTAATTCAAACCCTAATTCCACTCATTAAAAATAAATATTATAATAATAATAATTATATTATTATTATTATAAATTCCAAAAAAATACTATTGAAACTATATAATAGTTTATTATTTTATAATAATAATAATAATTATAGTTAATATTTTGAAATAATAATAATTTGTTGGAAAACAAAGGGTTATTTAATCTAATAATAAGAAGACAAATCGAAGCGAAGTTGTGATCGTAACTATGGAAAACACATATTCAGTAATTAAGTCATAATTACAGGCAATGTTGGATGCGCTGGAGCAATATAAGGTGACCAATAAAAATCTACAAGTTGAGGTTAAGAGGAATGATTTGTTAAAATCAATAAGAGACGATGAAAATTGTCGCTTAAAAAATCAAAATCAATAGTTGGACATAACCAGAAGAGATGCCGAGAAAATGTTATCTAATAAGGATAAATAAATATATTGTTTAAAATTTCACAATCAAAACCTAGAAGACCAGATCAAAAAGTAAAAAAATGACGACAAATCACGATATGAAAGCGATAACGAATTGGAAAAAGAAATAAGGAATCTAAACAAGCTCATAATGGACAAAGATACTGAATTGCAGCAAGTCCACAGAACATTAGAAAGTCAAGAAGCAGAGATAGGTCAACTTAAACAACACATTAGAGAACTCCATTAGAAAGAGAATGACACTAAACACACACACAAATTGGAGATTACAACTTTCAAACACACGTTATCAAATAATAGTGAAGAAATATATCGATTAAAAAACCATAACAAGACGTTAATTGGAAATTCGAAAGCTAAAATTTACCAAGAAGACAAAACAATCAAACGAAGATACTAAAGGAAAACCATTGAATAAAGAGGAAGAAAACCAACACCTGAGAAGTTTTAATATAGAATTAGAAGAAAAAATCAATAAGTTAAAAGAGGAAAAAAATTCGCAATATGAAAGGTTAGAGGAGATTCAGAGTGCGCAAATCTAGAAGGAAGCATCTAGACTCTCTGAAAAACAATTCAAGTTGATGAAGAAGAAGCTAAAACAAAATTTGGTCCTCATCACAGCTCAAAATGAATTCAATCCAGCAAAAAAGCGTACAATAAAAACTCCATATCGACACCCCAATTATAAAAGTCACTTTGACCAACGACAGGGTAAACATGAACACAAGAAGGGCAGTTATGATTTCAGATGCGAAACCCAAAATCTATAACCTAAAAAAAAAAAAGATTTATCCTGCAAGGCGACCAATAGTCAACTCCGATGAAAGTAAATCTCGGATGGATCACTTCCAAAGAAATGCAACATTTCAGTTTAGGGATTCAGAAATTATATCCCCATGTTTCGTCAAGTGTCAGAATTACAGGTTCAAGAGAGACATGAGAAGATGTTACGAACAAGAAAGATTTATAAGTGCTTCAATAAATAATATTTGAGGACAAAGCTTCCCTTAAGGGGAAGGCAACTTAACAAACATAAATAATAACAATAATAGATAAATAAATATAACGATTAATAAATTAATGTCAATTAAGAGACACGTCCCTTGGTGAATAGTCACCGAGAAGGCCTATTAATACGGATTTCATTATCAATGTAAATGATCATATCTATTTTATCAAATTCTATATCTATTCATGGATTATTTGTATTTTCGAAAGTGGAAGTTCGATAAGTTCCAGTAAATGGATTTTTACCGTTATAGGGTCCCCCTGATATATGCCTCGAGTTGGATTCATAATTTGGGTAGGTGATACCATTAGCAAGATTGAGTAGAAGGTAGAAGTAACCATGTTCATGGTCCACTCTATCTGTTCTCTTCTGAAACCAAAAGCCCCTAACATGTCTCTCATGTATTTCTAACTTAGCTTATCATATGCTTTGGCTATGTCCAATATTACCAGCATGCCTGGTTTTTTCGTGGGTTTCAGAGAATGCATGGTTTTGTGGACTAGGATGATTTTGTCCAAAATATTTCTGCCCTCAACAAACCCCGACTACTCTGGACTGATCACACTTGGGAGAATTGGCTTTAGTATATTGACTATCACTTTTGAGATGATTTTGTAAATAACATTGCACATAAAAATGGTTCTAAATTTTCTTGGAGTGTCAGCTTCCTCCACCTTGGGTATGAGGGTGAAGAAAGTCACATTAAGATCCCTTAGGACTCCTTGAGCTTTCCAAGATTCTTCCACTATTTCCCACACTTCCTGTTTGATAAGATCCCAAAAATGATGGAAGAAGTTAGTCGTGAAGCCATCTAAACCTAGCGCTTTCCCAAGCTCCATTTGATTTATTGCATCCTCAACCTCCTGAAGGTCAACGATATTTAATGACATCTTGTTGTGCTCTTGGGTCACTACCCTTGATATGAGTTGGGTGATTTTTATATATATCCCATTGCCTATCTGCATGGTCTTTAGTCATAATGCTCCTGAAGTGCTAGAACAATTATTCTTCTATTTCCCCCCTAGTTTCTACCTATCCCCCACCAGTCTTCCTTGATTTGTGAATCTTCGTTCGGTGTCAGTTTTGGATCACCATGTTGTGGAAGAATTTGGTGTTATGATCTCCAACCATTGGTTTCTTGACTTTTGTTTCCAGAATATATCCTACTTTCTTTCCTGTGATCGAGTTGAGTGAGAAGTTATTTCTCCTACGATCTAATTTCTTATCCATACCCTTCCTCCATACCTATTTTTTGGATGTTTTCTAGGATTTCTATCATCCTTTTCTTGTCTTGGAATATGTTTCCAAAGTCTTCTTTATTCCACATGTGAATCCTAGCTTTAGAGCCTTCAAATTCTATTGGAATTGATACATACCAGTCCCCATCAGTCCCCATGGGGGGGACCATCTCCTACCACCACTTCTGTATCAAGGCCTCAAAATATTTATGTTCGAGCCAAAATTGTTTGAATCTAAACGGTTTTCTGATTGGGTGGTCAGAACAATCCCATTGTAGGCATATAGGACAGTGATCTTATCCAACCGTTGGGTGGACACTGGTCGACATTTATTTTATTCCTATGGAAATGTCCTCTGAAGCAAGGATTCTATCTATTCTAGAGGACACATGATTCTCTCCACCTCATCGATTGTTCCATGTGTACCATCTGTTTCCAATATCCATATCAACCAGTTGATTTGTTCCACAAAGTCTCGAAAAGAATCCTAGATCCATACTCCTCATCACTCCCTTATTTTCTCCCAGTGAGGTTATCAGGTTGAAATCCCCACCCACTATCCATGTAATATCATCTATTTTCCCCTTTATCTAGCTCAAGAAGGCAAGAAAAGCAGGTTTCTAGGGGAAAGCACTTGGTCAATACATGTTTAAAAGGGTTCCTCTTACCCTAGATTCTAGAATATTGAAACTTGCTATTAGTGAGAAACGGTTCTCCCTATAATCCATTAAACATATTGAGTTAGGGTGCCATAGGATCACCATTCGTCCTTCCATCCCCATGGCATCTACCACCATCGCTTTAGGTCCTTTCCAAATCCTCTATCCTAAGTTGTCAAAGGTTTCCACTTTACACTTTGTCTCCTATAGGAAGAGGATATATGGTTTCTCGTTTTTTAACCTCATTTCCATACTTTTGATTTTCTTGGGATGGTTTCATCCCCTTATGTTCCATGATATTATCTTCATTGGTTCACTCATTAACTTCAGATAAAGCTCCTACTATCATTGAATATTGGCCTGAATCTATGAGTTTGACCCCTACCTCTGCAATCCTTTGTTTGTTCATCTTTCTTCCTCTTCTCATATCATCCTCTGGTTGCTTCCTTTTCCTCCCCTTCTAGGGATCCATAGCTATCCCAAGTTGTTGTTAATCCATAGTCCTGATGATCGCTTCTTGGAGAAGTTATAGCTGACTTATGGATACATATCCCTTTCCCTTCTTCTCAGACTCCTTCTCAATTTCATCCTAATATAACTCCCCCAGTTCCATGTCCTTAGCTCCATCCTCCTCCATGGCCTCTATCTTCTCGTATGGATATTTCTCTTGACCTTCTTGCACTTTTTCTCCGTTCTTTGGTGGCTCTGATGCTTCTTCCTTTCTCCCACTCTCCTCTTCATCCTCCCTCTCCGCTAATATCTTAAAATGATTATTATTGGTTGGACCTCCCCCTTGGTGACCCTTGATTTGTTGTTGATGTGGGCCCAATTAGTATTATTTTTACTCTGGACTTGGAAAAAGCCATCTTGTCCTCCTCCATCCCTCGTGATTTATGGACCAGTAAGGGTTGCAGTCCTTTCTTGGGGTAGTTTTGACTGAAATGACCATAATCATGGCATTGCCTACATCTAAATAGGATGTGTTCATAATCTATTGGTTTCATCCATTCCTCATATCCCTAATTCAGGCTGATAGCTTCAGGAAGCTCTTTAGACATGTCCATGTTAACACAGATACGGGAAAACATAGTGTACCTCTGTTGTTTTGTTTGTTTTGCTATTTTTACAAATTCCTCCAGCATGTTTCCTATATATTGCAACATCTCCATATCCCAATACTCACATGGAAGGGAAAAAAATCAGATCCACACTGGGGCTACCCTCATGTCCTCTTTCTCAGGGTTAAATCTTTCCTTCTATGGTATAAGGTAGAGCCCTACTGAGAAAAAGAAATAAGGCCCCCCTTTGAGGATCCAGTATTGATATTCTTGATTGAAGAAGATGATGGTAAACAACCCCTTGGATACCAGGTGTAGGTCATAATTCCCTTTGGGGTTACAGGTAATTTTGATCCATAGCGCCATATCTATTTCTTTCAGCCATATCCCAATGAAATTTCCTATCAGAGCTTTCTCCTTCTAGAGTTCTACTTTTTCTCTTACCTTATCTGAGCAGATCTGAAGGGCCAGGATCGTTTGGGCTTGAGGCAGGCATCCTCCCTACCCTAGATTCGGCTTTTGGGAGGATGTTCCTACATCATTGGTTGCCCAGAACTCATCCTCCCTGTCGCTGTGTGCTTCCCTCCGTTGTGTGACCACCGCCATTTCCGATATATTGATTGAGGAAAAATGTACATCTCAAGAAACCGGAACCCTCTTGGTACTTTATAGATCCGAGTTTAAAAAGGATCTATGCTAGTTTAATTTTTATTTTATTTTATTTAAGTATATTTATAATTTTTTTTTAATAATTTTTATTTATGTCAGCTAGCATAATGTGACTAACGTGACATGATATCCCCCATACTAGGTTGGAGAGCACCTCGCTTCTCTGGGTGTAATGAGTATAATATTTTTTATTTTTTATTTTTTTAATTATAAGCTGACATGTTATAAGTTTTTTTATTTTTTATTTTTTATTATTATTAACTTTTATTGAGCCGACATGTGCCACATCAGCATTACAGATGGGACACATCTCACCCATTTGAGTTGTAGAAAGCGCCTCTTGGAGAAACTAATGGACTAAGCAATGTTAATTGGACTGTAAAACGTAGGAATAAAAGTTAAAGGAGAGCTTACTTGTTTTGTGGATTTGTGTTAAGTCAAAATGGGTTGATCTAGGAAGGTAAAAATAAATGACCGGGTTGAAAGGAAAAGTGAAAGAACTTAGGAGAGAAAAATGAGATATAATAAATATGGAAGAAAACGGTTTTCATTGATATTTTCTTCCTCTCTTCTCCTTAGAGATTTCCATGCTATAGAGAAATAATAAACATTATAAGTAGCAATGATGCCCCTAGTGAACCTATGATAGGTTGATCTTCATCTCAAAGCTTTTTCATTGTTTGCTACTAATCAACATCTACTAAAACTGATAGATTTCTTTACCAAGCTACATAATGGATAACTATGATGGGTAATTTACTTTTCTTATATTGAATTGCAGATTGCTAAACTTGTTACAATTATGAATTTTAGATCCTAAAGAAAAACACCAATTCTTATTGTACTTAGTGAAACAATTGCTATTCAAAATTGAAAGTGGCTTAAAAAGTGGGAATTATTGTGCCAAAAGCCTAAATTTGAGTCTCTAAAAAGCTCTAATGCCACTTAAGAAACTAGAGAATATTGGAATTATATTAATGTGCATGAACGATCAAAATATGTCATTGGGACAAGGAAAACCATCATTTGACAACAAAAATAAGGATCAACGCTTAGAGAATGTTACATAGGTATTTTGCATCACCCAAGTTTTCAGTAGAGGTTGTCTTCCTTTTCTGTTCTTAAGAAAGTTAAAAGATTTGAAATGGTTGTTTACAACTACTGTAATATTATGTGCATTTTTGTTTTTCCTCTTGAGACAAGTATATTGACGATGTCTTCTATCAAAGGTCAAACTTTCTGAAAAGACAAATGTAGTTGAGGCGAGGCTAGAGTGAAATAGATTGATATAATGAAGGTGGACGAACAATAAAAACTAATTTCAAAGTTGGAAGAAGACATATTAAAGGTCTGTTAATGTTACCTTTATCATGTACATTAAATGATATCATATTAATTTATGATTGTGTTAATTTTTATGATTTCATTGGTTGATTTATTTGTGAAACTATAACCTATAAAGTTTGTTATTGATGTAATATAACCTATGAATTTTGGTCTTGATGTGTTGTATGAAATGCAAGGATATATCTAAGTGGATCAAAGAGTGACAACAATAGAGATTGTCTTTTTCTTCATGGAGCTTTGTGTGGTGGAGTATGCTATTTTGAGATACCAATTCTCCATGCTTGCAGTGATTGCAATTTACACTGCACAATGTACACTAAGAAGAGTTCCATGTATGGATGGAAGTATTGAATGGCATATAGTAGTTACTCAAAAAATCAACTTTGGTAAGTCTTAAAATTTTTTCTATCATGATTTGTTATGATCTTTCTAACTTGTTATTTCTTCTTTTGCCAATTGATTTGATTTTTCTAAGTTCATCATTCATTTTTTATGTTTATTTGTATTTTCATGGAATGTGCCAAGATGAAGGTGCATTATAATCATGTGACTTTGCATGATTCACATGTGTATTAGATGAACATGAATATCGTATAATTTTTTTAAAATTTAGAAATAATATCATACTAAAAATTTATATTAATTAATAATGGACACATTTAAAACTACTAATAAATAATGAACACATATAAAACAATTAATGACCACAAATAAAATGACTAAAAACAATTAAATTAGTCATTTATAGTTTGAAACCACTAAAAAAAGATAAATTACTACTACAAAAATGGGGTATAAATGACTTAATGAATAACCAAAATTTGCATATAAACGATTAAAAGACAACTTTGTTAGCAAATTTTTAGTGTCTAATCACGTGACAAAAAAAGGGGTCATATTTAGCTTGATCGTTTATTGGTTGTATTTTAGAAATATATTTGGTCATTAATTATGACAATTAATGACCAAATATAAAACCAAATATATAACAATAAGAAAAGTTCTAAATGATCAAACTAAATATGACTTCATTTTTTGTTGCGTGATAAGATATTGGAATTTCGCTACCACTGGTCACCAACTCAAAAGTGGTCATTTATATGTGGATTTTGGTTATTTTTATGTCATTTATCCCTCATTTTGTAATAGTGAATTAAAAAATAATTTGTTTTTAAAAAATACATAAACAATGGGTATTGGCATCTTATAATCAAATAAATGGTTGTACCTATAATTGGGCTTAATAGGTTTTTAAAATGTTGCTCATATTAATACATTTAATGTTTAAGATCATAATTTTCCTAACCAATATAATGAATTTTACACATTCAATGCATATGAGCTCTTATTCTCATATTGAATATTAGATAGAGTGTGAGTAGTCATGTTGTTTTTTTTATGAATATCAAGCATCAAGTGCCAAAGTATTTAATATTGCTTGGGATCCAATATATACTGTTGTATTTTAATTGCATCATCTTAACGCAATGCATCCCAAGTGCCGTTTAATGTTTTTCCACTTAGTGCTTAATATTTTCCAAAAGAGAGTAGTATTGCTCACACTTTATCTAGTAATATTGCTCAGTTCTTATTGATTTCCCTCTCTTTTTCACACTGAAATACTCATTAGTGTGTCACCAATTAATAATTTATTGATTTTAGAAGCTTGTGTGTGTGTGTGTGTGTGTGTGTGCATATATATATAAAGCTAGTTGGAGGAAAGGAAGAGGAGGTTGTTATTTTTTCACAAAATCTTCTTAAAGACTGCATTGAAATTGCATCTCTTTCTTTAAAGAAGAATTCATTGGCTCAAGGTCAATGATTAAGGTGAAATAAATATAATTACAATGGAAGATGCGCTAGGGTTGGGAAACCTTAATTTCAATGAGCTTTGTTACACCACAAGTTCCATGATCATGATAAAAAAGGGTACAAACATCATTTGCAACAGTATTATGCTCAAGTTAGGAACCATACTCCAAACCCTATCCATGGGTTTGAAGAGTCAAACAATGTGGTTAAGCTCAACAATAAAGGGTCCAACAATGAAAACAAGGGTGGCTTGGCTTTTTTGTTTGGTTCAATCTTCGTAGTTTCTTTCCATGAAGGACAAAGTTAATGTTCTACAAGGACACTGGGGATTGGCATCAACAAATGACTTGATTATTTTTTCATCTAGAGAAATTCAAGGAATCTATATCCACACCTTGTTCATAGTTCTATTAATCAATTTTTGTCTCTCTTTGGGCTTGATCAATATCCAATTCGGGCAATTAAACCTAGAGGGATTTAAATAGAGATGATGATTGGTAAGATTTTTTGAAAGGAAAATGTAATGCCTCTAACAAGGATTTGAAATCAAGGGAGTCAAGACCTAAGAAACATAGGATAAAATGGAGAAAGGCATATTGCATGAATATGAAACCTGATAAAAGTTAGGATGGTCTTAGGGGAAGATGCAGTCCAATCCCAAATAATGGACTTGCAAGATTTTGTGCCAACGCTAATTTTTTTAGAAGATTCATGTATGATTGTAGTACTTTATCTCACTAAATGGTGTTACCCTACATTGATGATTTCTTCTTAATCAATAACTACTTCCTGATATGGCACATGAAAAATTCCTTAAAGGGAAACTAATTATAGTACTAGTAGCCATATTATATGTAGAGTTAGGGGTTAGATCTAAAGAAGAGTCTACAAAAGAAACTAAAAGACAACCCTAATAAGGGAATAAATATGATGAAGAATTCAAGGAGATACCTGACTTAATATAACCATGTGCATGAAAGAGTCAAATAAAGAAGACCTAATAGCTAAGGTTACTACATATTGCCATCTACACCACCATGAGAGATGAAGGTCATTAAGTCAAAGGTTGAGTTTCAAGAAACTTGTTATGGAATGACATGGAACCAAAAATGAACCTAACATAGAGGTACATAGAGGACTAATAGAAATGAGTTGAGATATCCAAGTAACACAACAACAACAAAACATCGAAGTAGAAACCATTATAAATATCAAGGTGAAAAACTAGCTCTTGGACCCCATATCCACATTTCAATATAATGGATGTATTCTCATACTCTGTATATGTTGAGTGTACTACTTAATATATCTTATTATATGGATTTTTCTCATCTTTCAAGGACAAATATGTGAAGTGCGATATAATATAATATAATTAGGGACCTAGAGAAGATAATTAATGTAATATGAGATACCTAGGGAGGTACCTAAAGGAAATATTAATGTCTATAATCATTGAATAAGTTCCACTTGGAAGTTGGTGGGTAATAAATAGGGATATTATGTATATATAGGTAATAAATGTAATAATGTAGGGTGGTTGTTCTAAACCTCTAGGGATGCACATGAAAAAGTATATATTAAGGATTGTATTTTAACAAGCATGGCTTGTGGAGTAATTCCTTGCAAGGGAGTGAGTTATGGTGTTATATTACCTTGAAGATTTTGTCTGTGCTTGGTGTTATTATTGTTGGATGTATTTGGTTATTCTGAAGTTAAATTTTTTCATCTTTCATACATCAATGTTTACTACAATTGGGACTGTTAGAATGGTTTACATACCATGAGTGTTTTGTGAGGCCTTAACCATGGTTGGGGAAGGAAAATGAGGGTCGTTGACCCTAATTGAACCATCTTGATCTCAATAACTGTGATTGAGCCCTCAAACCACTACATAGGGTTTAATTTGTATGTTTCACACACCAATAATCGATCTTAAGTCCTTTCCCATAGTTGGGAAAAGAAAAGAGGATCACTAGGCCCTAAACACATATTCTTAAGTTTAATCACCATAAATGAGGTCTCAAAATACAACACATATCATATATAAAGTGTGTTTTGAATATAATTGGGATATGGGTGTGATTATGAAATTTTACACACAATGATTAGGTATCATGATCTTGACCATGACCAATGAAGGAAAATTAGATGCATACGGCCTATTTAAAACTTTTCAGGTCCAATATTTGTGAAGGAGACATTCAACCACCACACATAACCCTTCTAGGTGATCCTTGGTCTTTAAATATGAATATGGGCACCATTAGCAGGATTTGCATAATAGGAATGGGTTACACCAATTATGAGGGAGGAAAGAAAGGGCCTTATGTGCTAGATGAAACTTCTTAGGAGGTCATAGGTTCAAATCCAGAGGGGGGTAGTGTATGTACACCTCTGTAGACTTTAGTAGTTAAATCACTGCATAGAGGGGGGTCCCTTGTCCCACAAACAAGGGGGTCTCATACACCAAATTGGTGTCTCGCTTGACAGTGACCTTAAAAAAATATTATTATTATTATTATTATGTCTCCAAGATCACCTACTTGTTATATTTATTCTAAATTGTGTACACATAAACAAGATTCCCTCTCCCTACTTAAGATTAGGATGCTTACTGCATAATGGATTTTTTTCATCGATCATGCTCACCAATAACTAAAACCACCCCTTTCCTTAGTTTTCTTCCTAACCTAACTTCTTCTCAAGCCTTAACCTTCATTCCCTCCCACCTTAGAAGACAAAATAGTCCTTTCAAGGTTGGATTTACTTTGTGAGCAAGCAAGAAATCTGTTTTGAGACTTAGTAACTTGAACGCACACTCCCTTTATATTATAGGTGAAATCAATTTCTTGGACACTAATTCTAGTTGTGAGAGGGTTTTTCCTTCATCCCTCTACTACAAAGAAGGTGGTTCTCAATAATCACAAAACTAAAACACTTTCATTATTCATTGAAGCACACAATTGAATTTGTGAATTGAAATTTTGGGCGCTAACAATCACATGAGTTAGTGTTCACCAAACACCCTTGACCAAATAAAATGCACTCATATCACTAGATGTATGCTTGCATGCTCTCATTCACATTATTTTGACACTCATATAAACCTTCTTACACCAAGGAATTGTGAAGGAGTCTTCAATCCACCACATAGGAATGCTATGGGCAATCCTTGAACTTCTATTTTTTATCACCTTTAGTATGTTTTGCATAATAATAATAGGTCATAGGAATGTATTATAGTCAAGGAAAGAAAGGGAAATGGACCCTGTTTGTGCTAGAAATTGTTCCCAGACTACCACATGAACAATCTAGAACAATCTAGAACAATCTCAAAAATAAAACTAAAATGGAATTGGGTTTTATTGATTTTGGTTTGAAAATTCATTACAAAGAAGGTAAAAACATCCACAAGCTAACATAAGTACTGAATCATGATTGAGTATGAAGAATTGGGGATCAAACACATAAAAATAAACCATAAAGATAACAAATATAATACTGATTTCATCCACAACATACAAGCATTTGCATGAGTAAAAACATTAAACAAGAAATGAAGTTGTATATTGAGTGATCAGATAGATCATAAACAAAACCAGCATGATAGATAAAGTGGCTTATCAGTATGTATACAATCAATATCAGTCTTCAAACTTACATAAGATTCATGAGTATTAGCTTGTAATACATCCAGCACTAGAGCCTCTTCTTGCATAAAATTTCAACCCTACTTCTATCCTTTTCCAACCAAAATGGTTACATAACTGTCAAAACTAATTTTTAGGTCTGAGTTCGAAACAATTACAAAAGTAGTTGTCTTTTCAAATATAATAAACTATTAAGTATCACAAACTAAACTACTTGACATTTGGTTGTTAGAAGCATTCATAGATTCTTGGCTTCCTCTGCCAACAAAGCAATTCGTTTTAAATCATGTGACTTTTTTATGCTTCGTTGCTGCTCTGTCTCTAAAATTTTAATTCTCTTTAATAACACCTCATTCTACTGGGTCAGAATTTGAAATTTTTGGTTTAATTCTTCAACCTGGCTCTGAACCTGTATTTTCCTCTTCAAGGCCTCTTTTGAGACAACTATCAATTCTTGATAGTGTGTATTGATATAATCAAGGTCCTCTCTTAGTCTTCTATTAGTCATTACTAATCCATCATTAGTCTCACTAAGAAAACCAATATGATATTTGTATTGCTTCAAATTTTTCTTAAGGTTCTCAGTTTCTGAATCTATGTACGTCAATGGGATATCTATTTTCTTAAAAATGAGGTCATCTTCTTCTCTATCTTTAACCGCTTCTTGTGCAACAGGAACTTCTGAAGACACACCTCGTTCTATGGTGAAAGTGATTGGCACTTCTGAAACTTTATTTCTTCCTGGAGATGACTCTAATAACATTGAATGTTCTTCCTCAATATAAACTTGTGTTGCAGTTGCAACCATTCTCCCCAAATTTCTTAATTTTTGGGCCCCTCCTCATGATTTAGCGTTGTTTTAATCGTTGGATCCTTTGAATTCTTGGTCATGTTTAATTTTGGATGATTCTAAAGAGTAAATCTCGCCCTGGTTTTCAAATTTGATTGTGATGAAATGGTTGCGGGTCACAGTTTTATTTGTTTGTCAATCGGATCAAGTTTCTTTGTGTGGGTTGCCGTTGCAGAGGTGAAGCCAGTTTTTATCCGTTGTTGAAATTCGAGGGCTGTCCGAAAACACTTAAGTCATTTTTTGATCAGGCGTCTTACTATGTTAATCGATGGCTGATAGCCTTTTCTCATCCGCCGTTGCGGCTCCCAAATCATTTAGCCATCCGAAGTATGAAGAACTCCGACTGCCGATGCGTGATTGACCTTTTCGTCGCATACCTGTAGCATTTTCTTTTCCGCCATTGCGGCTGGGAAATTCATTTGGATTCCTATGTAATGTCTTTCGACTTTCGATTGACCTTTTCTCGCCCGCGTTTCGGATGTCTCTAGCTCTTTTCCCTTCTGCCGTTGTGGCTCTCAAAGTCCTTTAGCTTCCGAAGTGTAAAGCCGTCCGACTTCCGGTTAAAGCTTCTCCCGCCCATGTTCCGCATGACTTTAGCCCTTGTCTTTTCCGCCGTTGCGGCTAGGAAATCCTTTTCTTGTCCGATGTCAAAGCCTTCCGACTGCCGATTTAGAACTTTCCCGCCCAAGGCTTAATCAAAACTCTTTCCAGATCAAGAGATGCACTTGGCCGTCTTCTTGTGGATTAGCTGTTTCAGGTGGTTAATTTTAATGTTTAAAACACCATTCCAATGAATGATGCTTGTCGATTGATTGCAGGTGGATTTGAAAGACTGTTCAGGAAAACACAGCACGAAGGCACATCTAGGCAGTTTTGGAAAAGGTCAAACCGTGGTCCTCAGACTAAAGAAAAGGACAAAAAATGAATGACAGCAAAGGCATAGACTAGAAAGATCTATCAGTTACCAATCAGAAGATGAACGTTCACAGAAAATAAAATGGGAAGACAAAGCGGGCTGAAGGAGAATCTGAAACGTTCGAGGGACTGGAAAGTCACATGCTTGGGGGCATCCCAAACGATCGGCTGTGTAGTTTAAATATTGTAAAGATAGAATTTAGAAAGGACTTTTTCCCTGGAAAACTTGTACACCATTTGCTTGTAAGAGGAACTATTTCATTTTACAATCAGAAACTGCAACTTTTTCCTGCTGGAGAAAGTGAAATGTGGAATGTATCAATGTGATTAAATGAAAAATGTTGAAAGGGAACTATTTTGTTTTCAGCCGTGTTTCATTAAATGTGAGAGTGTTTTGACTTTCTGAACCTATGTTCTTGTTGAATGTTCTTCAGTATATTTTGTGATGTTTTCCAATGTGAGTAATAAATGTTGTTCAGAAAACAATTGGCTATCTGGTTGTTTAAATATCTGTAATTGTTCGTGTGTCTTGAAAGAAGTGTCAGCTAACTGCAACTCTTCAGTATGCATGCACAAAATGTATTACTCACCAATGAATGATAATATTGCTCCCTAGGGATAGTTTAGATAGTTAGTTAATCTTTTTGTTGTATGCGATTTGGATGTGTGTGAGCCTTAAGACGAGAGGTAAGAAGCCGCGCATCACATTGTGACTGTTCCTTGCATCTTATTGCCCTACATGGTTAGTTAGGCACTTTCATATCATACTTAAGTCAAAAAATACAAAAATTACACGGTGGACCGGGCCGCAACCGGTAAAGCCTTTGTTTTTGTTACTTTGACCTACGATAGCCGGACTGCAAACCGGACGGATTCCCCACACCAAACAGTCACAGGCTAGTTGGGAACGTTGACTGGGGAGAATCCCTTACTGTTGTTTCCTGTGAATTTTTGGGCCTCAACAGTTTCTGGCGCTAGAAGGAGGGCCGCCAGTGTATGGCTGGCCGAGGAAACCCGTTTTCTCGAGAATATTCCACCGGTAACAGTTCTGAAAGCAGTGGGATTCATAATCCAATTCCGAAAGAAAGAGAACATCTATATTCTATTGGTAACGAAGTTGTTAATGATCTGAGAAGACACACCAGGGCATATGTAAAGAACATTGGAGGATTGCCAATCATCCCTGAATTGCCCAGAAGAGAATACAAAAGGAAAGATCGTCCTGTAGTAGAAGACTCAGTGCTGGTTGGAGACTGGGAAGAACTTGTAGAGACAGCCTTACAAGAAGTTGTGCTACCTTTGAATCAAGAAGGCCCAAATACCCCTCACAGTTCTACTGCTCATACTCCAGTTGGCTCACCGCCTCACTCTTCACCCCTAATCATGGCAGGAGTAAATGCTAATCCCCCACCTAACCCACCAAATCCAACACCTGCTTGGAAAGCCAGATCACCGTTAAACCTGACACCTCCATTACATGACCTACCTCAAGCCTTTGACAAGATGTTGCCCAAGTTCGACCCAAATGAGAAAATACTAGTAGATGATCATCTACAACGTTTTTACTTGGCAATTGAGGGATTAAGGGCCGGAGAATATGAAGATGTAGTCTGTAGACTGTTTCCACATACCCTTAAAGGAGCTGCAGTGTCGTGGTACTTTGGATTGCCTGCTAACTCTATCCCTGATTGGGATACCTTCGAAAGAATTTTCAGAAGTAAGTATGCAACTCAGAAAACTCATGCAGCTCTCATGAAAGGGCTGTGCACGTTGAATAAAGAAAGAAAAGAAAAGGTGCACAGTTTCACACAAAGGTTTGCAGCATATCTCAAGAATTTAGCTGAAATAGATAAGCCTTCGGACAAGGTATTGATTGAGTATTATACTTCGGCTTTAGGCCCTGATTTGGCCATGTTTGCCAAAGGTAGGGCCAAGCCTACTTTGACGGAAACCTATGAAGAGGCAGAAGTAGTGGAAGCGGAAAGAGAAAGTATTGAATATTATCCAGAACAATAAGGAGAGAAAGGTGCGGGAAGAAAAGCCTTATTGTTTAATAAGCGTAAGGAAGAAAAGTCGCCAGATTTGGAAAATATGGCCAAAATGATGCAGAAGCTTTCCAACAAAATCATAGATATGGAGAAAGATAAGGAAACACAAAAGTTCTATAGGCCCTATTATAAGAAAAGAGAGGATAACAATCAGTCTCAACCTCCTCCTCACAATACTGCATCTATGAATCTAACAGAGGTCAGCATGGACAATTTTTGCACTTTCCAACAACAGCCCCACTCTGAAAAGAATTGTCCTCAATGGATAAATTCGATGACGTTGGTCATGAATCAGCTCTTGGATTCCAGATTGACAGAAGAGGGAGCTGAAGAGAGAAAAGAGAGCACCACTGCCACAAATGAACAAGAAGAGGAAACCATGGTTCTGTGGAATTATGTTTCATTATTTGATGCTGAAGAGGAAAAGAAGCAAAGCTACAAGGATGTTATGGAGACCAACGTGGCAACAAGGAGCCAAGGGCCAATTAAAGAAAACATTCTCATTTTACCAAAGATTAAAAGGCTGCAAAGAAATGTAAAGAGATTTCAAAATAAATCCTTTACTGATAAGATTCCAGAATTCACTATTACCAGCCAAGATCTGAAGCAAAATAATACGTTGGCTAGGCCAGAGGAAGGAAAGATGAATGCTGATAAACCTCATCCCATTGAGCAGCCGATGGATTATGACATCGTGGAAGATTTAAAGAAGGTAAAAGAAAATGTTCCACTATTCAAAATGTGTAAAGTGCCGCAGCAAAAAGAAAGATTGTTGAAAGCACTTGAAGCATCGGATGAGAAGCTGCCCACGGACAAACAGCCTCAGGAAGAAGAAGAAATCGGAGAAACCAGCGTTGGAGGTAAGTCTAAAAGTAAGCATCCACCTTTCCTCCTCACATTTGAAATTTTTAATCATAACGTGCACAATTGTCTGGTAGACTCAGGGGCGTCAGTTAATGTCATGCCAATATCAGTATGTAAGAAGATAAATGGGCAGCCTAAGCCATCCACGTGGAGGGTGGTTCAGTTGGATAGGACAGATGTAAAGGTGATTGGTGAGATGGAAGACGTCCTAGTCCGTTTGGCATCCAATGATAAAGTGTGCCAAGTCATTAACATCGTGGTGGCTGATATACTAGACGCTTACGGTCTTGTCCTAAGCAGAGATTGGTTGGCAAAATTAAATGGATATTTTTCCTCGGATTGGTCGCATCTGTGGTTGCCATACAAAGGGAGTCTGAACCAGATTAAGATTCTAAGAGAACCTCACATGAAGTACAGTGTTACGCAACTGGAGGAGAAGAATGTACCAGTGGATTCTGTATTCAGAAACTATTTTATTGAGTTGGAACCAAGAAACTACCAAGCAGAAGAAGCCAACAACACATCTGACACCCAGCCTGAACTCCTTCGTTTCTCACAGGCTGATGAGATTGACTGTAATATAGTAAGCTTAGCAGTAGGAATAGATTCACCTTCAGTAGTTAGTGATTTGTGGACTTTGTTTTTTGATGGCTCTAAGACATTAGAAGGGTCAGGAGCTAGCTGTATCCTGATCAACCCCCAGAAGAATAAATATTTTCTCTCA
Organism: Pseudotsuga menziesii; assembly: GCA_001517045.1. NCBI lineage: Eukaryota > Viridiplantae > Streptophyta > Pinopsida > Pinales > Pinaceae > Pseudotsuga > Pseudotsuga menziesii. Next base: position 443,917 of record LPNX010085906.1, read on the forward strand.
TGTAGATTAGAGTTTGAGTGTACTAATAATATGGCTGAGTACGAAGCACTGGTGTAGGGACTAAAGAAAGCGATTGAATTAAAGGTAAGTAATCTAAAAGTTTTTGGGGATTCTGAAATTATTGTGAAACAAATCTGGAATCAAATACATTGTGTTTCCCCTCACTTGAAAGCTTACCAAAATGAGGTATGGGATCTGCTTAAATATTTTAATGCATTCAACATTATTTCAATTCCAAGAATTAAAAACGCAGTAGCTGACCTGTTGGCCACATCAGCCGCTAGACTCGTACCCACTAATAATTGATGTTCTGTCGAACTGCTTTTCAGGCCCTCAGTACCGGATATGATCACCAACTTGCGAGTGTTCGACGATGATCAACAAATAATAGAATGCTTGACAAATGACGAGGTCTTTAAAGGAGCCATTATAGATGATGAGGAACATCAGGATGAGATGAAATATGACAATTTCATTCCTAAAGGAGTCAGAATGTTAGAAAAATGTTTGATTTAAATGAAAAGTTCAGAAGACCAGCCAACGTGAAGACCCATAGCTCATCTCTACAGTTTGAGCTGATAAATTTAGGGACTGAGACGAATCCCAAATTTGTGAATCTCGGCAAATGTTGTTCACCAGCAGAAAGAGACAAATTCATCAGTCTATTTAAAAAATATAAAGATGTTTTCACATGGACTTACAAAGATTTGAAAAAATACGACACCAACATCATCAAGCATGTCGTCCCCATTAAAGCAGGCGTCAAGCCATATCAACAACCGTTAAGAAAAATGCATCCAAAATTGGAACCGCTGATTCAGAGTGAAGTGAAGAAATTATTGGATGCTAGAATCATTTTCAAAGTCAGACACTCTGAGTGGGTATCAAATCTGGTACCAGTAAGGAAAAAGTCTGGAGAAATCAGACTTTGCATGGATTTCAGGAACCTAAACCGTGCATCAGACAAACATAACTATCCTGTTCCACCCATGGAGCAACTGCTACAAATGGTTTCAGGTTCTGAACTATTTTCATTATTAGATGGTTTCTCTGGCCACAATCAAGTATTGGTAGCTGAAGAAGACAGATTGAATACCACGTTCAGGACCAAATGGGGAACCTTTGCCTACAGAAGGATGCTCTTTGGGATTATAAATGCTGGAGCAATGTTTCAGAGGGCTATGGATATAGCTTTCCACGGATTGATTGACCGAAGTGTTGTAGTATACCTTGATGATATTACAATATTCTTGAAGAAAAGAGGAGAGCACGCATTTCACTTAAGGCATATTTTCGAACACTGTCGGAAGTATGGCATCTCACTCAATCCTAAGAAGTGTGTATTCGCTGTCACGGAGGGCAAGTTGCTGGGTCACATAGTTTCGAAGAAAGGAATCTCTATAGATCCAGAAAGAATTAAGGCTATTGAACAAATCCCCTTGCCCCATAATAAAAAGGGGATGCAATCATTTATGGGAACGATAAACTTTGTGCGAAGATTTGTGCATGATTTTGCTCAGATTGTCAAGCCATTTCAATAGATGGTAAAGCAAAATGCACTATTCAAGTGGACTGAAATTGAGAAAAGCGCATTCGGAAAAATCAAAACTGCTATTGCACATGCACCATGCCTGAAAAGCCCATATTTTGACAAAGATTTATCTTGTATACCTTTGCATCCGATGATTCACTAGTAGCGGTGCTCACCCAAAAGGAAGATGGGGGGGACGAATTCCCAATATCCTTTATGAGTACTGGTCTACAGGGGGCCAAATTGAACTACCCAGTTGTTGATAAACAAGATTACGCTGTATTCAAAGTAGTAAAACAATTTAGGCCTTATATTTTAAAAAATAGAACCAAGGTGATCGTCCCCTACCCAGCTGTAAGGTCTCTTCTTATACAAAAGGAGTTAGGAGAAAGAAGAGGCAACTGGGTAACAGCTCTTCAAGAGTACGACCTTGAATTTAAGCCAGCATCTATACTTAAAGGACAAGGGTTGTGCAAATAGATGACAGAAAATGGGACCAATGAAGAACACGCCTGGGATGATGAAGCCGAATTACATGTAATGGAGGTATGTCCTTTGTTTATAGCTCCCGAGTCTTGGTATAGAGACCTGGTGCATTACCTGTAGGTAGGGCTGTTTCCAGAACACTGGAGTTCCAAACAAAGAAGAGTGCCACATCTTAAATCAGCTTCCTATCAACTTGTAGAAGGAGTATTATTCAGAAAGAATTCTGACGGGGTTCTTCTCAGATTCTTAGAAAAGGAAGATGCAAAGAAAGTAATGTCAGAATTACATGACGGTCCTACTGGGGGACATTATTCAGGAGATACTACGTCCCCCAAAATACTCAGAGCCGGTTACTATTGGCCTATGCTCTTCAAAGATGCACACGCACATGTCAGAAAGTGTGATATTTGCCAAAGGTGTAGCGGGAGACAACCTAAAGCAGCAGCACCCCTAAAGCTTGTGATGATCACAGAGCCATTCGAGCAATGGGGGCTGGATATTATTGGAGAAATAAAACCGAACTCCTCTCTGCAGCACGAGTACATTCTAACCGCTACTGATTATTTCACTCGCTGGGTCGAAGCTATCCTGCTGCGCAAGATAAATGAAGACGAAGTCATCAGCTTCCTGCAAGATCATATCATGACCAGGTTTGGAGTTCCAGTTTCGTTAGTCTTTGATAATGCTAAGTACTTTTCATCAATTAAATTGACTGCTTTTGCTCATGATAAAGGGATAAAATTGCATTATTCTGCTAATTACTATCCACAAGGAAATGGCCTAGCTGAATCCTCTAACAAAAATCTGATTAGAATTTTAAAGAAGACTGTGCTAGAAAACCATAGGAGTTGGCACTCAGCATTACCAAATTCCCTTTGGGCCGATAGAGTCACCCCCAAGTCTACGATTGGAGTATCTCCATATACCCTTGTCTATGGTAAAGAAGCCATCCTTCCTCCCAATATCATGCTACCATCTTCCATACTAGCTCAAGAGTCTAGAGGGTCGGATGATGAAGTTTTGCAAATAAGAATATATAATCTCCTGAAAGCAGAAGAGGTTAGATCAAAAGCCAGAGAACGCTTTAAACAGCAGCAAGAGTTAGTTAAGAGATGGTTCGACAAACATAAAGCTGGAACAAAAGACTTTGAAGTAGGAGACTTAGTCCTCAAATGGGATCACCCCCATGATGAGAAAGGAAAGCACACTAAATTCCAGCAGTTGTGGGTAGGCCCTTTTCAGATTGTAGCAAAGCTTGGCCCTTCTACTTATAAGTTGCAGGATCTATAGGGGTGGGAAGAGAACTTACCAGTGAATGGTTTGGTTCTCAAGCCTTATTTTTCCTGAGTTTCTTTGAGTTCTCCTGTCTTGTATATAAATAATTTGTTTGGCTGTCTTTTGAGTCATGTTTTACAGTTTGTTTTAGTTTGTTTTCTTGATTCTAATAAAAGGAATGAACCCGCGGTTGCATAGAGAACATTAAAATGTTTGGGAATGATAAACATTTTTGGGTCTCGGACTGTGTGTTTTGTATAAAATAATTTCTTCCAGTTTAGTCGTTTTCTCGAATAATTCTATGTGCATTGAAGTCCTGCTTAACCCCTGTGAAATAAACTGGATCTGAAGAGTTTGGAATACTATGTTGAGACTCCATCCACGTCACACTTAAAATGTTCTAAGGAGCGACAGCAGAGGACCCATGGAAAGGAGCAAGGTGAACAATATATTAAATATAAATGATCCCATTCCAAGAAACGAATTCCAAAAGGCAAATAAAGAGTCAAAAACCCCTATGAAAGCATCATAAATCAAAGTAGGTGCTGAATCAGAAGTACTAAATTGCCGAAAGATCCTCTCCGTCCGTGAGCTGAAACTTGAAGTACACCACTCACAAAAAAGGACACTATGGGATAGAGGATCCTGAATTAAAATTCAGTAACAAAGGCTTGTAGGAGGACTCATATGAAAAGGGACAAAAGTCCGAAAGCACAAAAAGTGCTAGAATGGCATGGGAATGAGGAACAAACGAATATTTCTGTTTACCATGTGCTACAATCCTATGGTGTCCAAGCTATTAGCTACCCGAAGACAAAGGTAATAATGAAATTCATGCTCTGGCCTCAACAAAGTTATCTGGACTTGAAAAATCTTGGTTTCCACTCTCCCAAATTGGGCTATTATCAATGATTGAAGGTACACACTTCCGACATTCGAGAAATCCAGATAGCTGGAAGAATTCAATAGATGCATTTATTGTTAGACAGTCTGTTACTCAAAGAAAAATCGCCCAAAGGTCTAGGTTCACCAGGTAATCGCCAATTGTTGCAGCTGCAACCATTCTCCCCAAATTTCTTAATTTTTGGGCCCCTCCTCATGATTTAGCGTTGTTTTAATCGTTGGATCCTTTGAATTCTTGGTCATGTTTAATTTTGGATGATTCTAAAGAGTAACTCTCGACCTGGTTTTCAAATTTGATTGTGATGAAATGGTTGTGGGTAGCAGTTTTATTTGTTTGTCGATCGGATCAAGTTTCTTTGTGTGGGTTGCCGTTGTAGAGGTGAAGCCAGTTTTTATCCGTTGTTGAAATTCGAGGGCTGTCCGAAAACACTTAAGTCATTTTTTGATCAGGCGTCTTACTATGTTAATCGGCGGCTGATAGCCTTTTCCCGTCTGCCGTTGCAGCTCCCAAATCGTTTAGCCATCTAAAGTATGAAGAACTTCAACTACCGATGCATGATTGACCTTTTCGTCGCATACCCGTAGCATTTTCGTTTCCGTCGTTGCGGCTGGGAAAGTCATTTGGCTTCCGATGTAATGTCTTCCGACTTTCGATTGACCTTTTCCTGCCCGTGTTTTGGATGTCTCTAGCTCTTGTCCCTTCTACCATTGCGGCTCTCAAAGTCCTTTAGCTTCCGAAGTGTAAAGCCTTCTGACTTCCGGCTAACGCTTCTCCCGCCCATGTTCCGTGTGACTTTAGCCCTTGTCTTTTCCGCCATTGCGGCTAGGAAATCCTTTTCTCGTCCGATGTCAAAGCCTTCCGACTGCCGATTTAGAACTTTCCCACCCAAGGCTTAATCAAAACTCTTTCCAGATCAAGAGATGCACCTGGCCATCTTCTTGTGGATTAGCTGTTTTAGGTGGTTAATTTTAATGTTTAAAACACCATTCCAATGAATGATGCTTGTCAATTGATCGCAGGTGGATTTGAAAGAATGTTCAGGCAAACGCAGCACGAAGGAACATCTAGGTAGTTTTGGAAAAATTCAAACCGTGGTCCTCAGAATGAAGAAAAGGACAAAAAATGAATGACGACAAAGGCACAGACTAGAAAGATCTATCAGTTACCAATCAGAAGATGAACGTTCACAGAAAATAAAATGGGAAGACAAAGGAGCCTGAAGAAGAATCTGAAACGTTCGAGGGACCGGAAAGTCACACGCTTGGGGGCATCCCAAACGATCGGTTGTGTAGTTTAAATATTGTAAAGATAGAATTTAGAAAGGACTTTTTCCCTGGAAAACTTGTACACCATTTTCTTGTAAGAGGAACTATTTCGTTTTACAATTAGAAACTGCAACTTTTGCCTGCTGGAGAAAGTGAAATGTGAATTGTATCAATGTGATTAAATGAAAAATGTTGAAAGGGAACTATTTCATTTTCAGCCGTGTTTCATTAACTGTGAGAGTGTTTTGACTTCCTGAACCTATGTTCTTGTTGAATGTTCTTCAGTATATTTTGTGATGTTTTCCACTGTGAGTAATAAATGTTGTTCATAAACAAATTGGCCATCTGGTTGTTCAAATATCTATAATTGTTCGTGTCTCTTGAAAGAAGTGTCAGCTAACTGCAACTCTTCAGTATGCATGCACAAAATGTATTACTCACCAATGAATGATAATCCTGCTCCTGAGGGATAGTTTAGATAGTTAGTTTATCTTTTTTGTTGTATGCGATTTGGATGTGTGTGAGCCTTAAGACGAGAGGTAAGAACTTGTGCATCACATTTTGACTGTTCCTTGCATCTTATCACCCTGCATGGTTAATTAGGCACTTGCATATCATACTTAAGTCAAAAAATACAAAAATTACACGGTGGACCGGGCCTCAACCGGTAAATCCTTTGTTTTTGTTACTTTGACCTACAGTAGCCAGACCGCAAACCGGATGGATTCCCCACACCAAACAGTCACAGGCTAGTTGGGAACGTTGACTGGGGAGAATCCCTTACTGTTGTTGCCTGCGAATTTCCAGGCCTTAACAACTTGTTGAGAGTTTAAGTCTTTTTCATATTTTGTATCTTCTTCAGTTAAAGAATCTTCAATCTCAGTAATCGTTTCTTTCCTTAATTCAAGGTTTAATATCCTTTTCATATTAAGTCTAAGTTTGTTTTTAACTCTAGTTTTCGGCCTCCAATTTACTTCTTTCACCTATACAGGAGCTTTCCTTTCAAACTCTACATTTGAGACCTGTAAAGTATCATTCCTCATTTCAGCTACAACAGGAACCTTTGTTGTGATTTCCTGTACATATATGAAACTCTGCTTTTGCTTTGTTAAACCTAACTTCTCCTCATGATCTGAAACAGATCTTCGATCCTTTTCATCATTCTTCAAAACCTACTCTGAGTTACCATCAAGTGTTTCTCTTACATCTTCATCCACATGTTCTTCGAATCCCTGACTTGAAAAATTTTCTTGAACATTATCCTGTACTAGCTCATTCATTAACTCTTTCTTGAACCTTTTAGCAAAACCAAATTGATTGTTCATCAGGATCTTCTTCACTTGATCTTATTTTTCATTGGGGAGACTTGACTAGAATTGAAAATGATTCCAACTTCTACTCTTCTTTTGCAAGACTTTGAAAATAATTAATTTTATTAATCCATGATGAAAAATAGACTGGTGAGTATGATCCCTATGCCCTTTAATTTTGTTGGAAATTGTTTGAAGACTTTTCAAGAAGAAGAAAGGTAAGTTCATCTTCAACTGCTGATTTAGATGTTGCAAAAACCTAATATGGTATTTGAAAACCAAAGAAAACCTCCCTTCACATGTAACGTAGCTCTGCAATATTCCAATAGCTTCTTTCCACTCCGGCTTGAATTTGTCCAACTGAACACCTTTTCCACAATATAGGGCTTTAATTTCTGGTAACAGGAAATATTTTGGGTTAAATCTAAAAGGAATATTCTTAAACCACATCTCACTATCTCTTAATATACCTGTAGCTTCTGCTATCAACTCTTCTATTAGTTCGAATTTAAGAGTATCAAATGTAACTGTATCCTTAACGAAACCCTGGGTGAAATGATATGATACTTCTGGATTAAAACCTATGATTCTTTCAAAGAAATTGAACCATCCTGCATTTTTAAACAATGTTGCACAGTCAAGAAAATCGTTTTCCCAACTTGTATCAGCGGGTTCATATCTATTAGTCTTTCCACTTTTCTTCATCTCTGCACCATAACTTGCTTGTATAATTCTTCAATAAACTTCAAAAATATTCAAACTCCTTCCCTGCAACAATCAAAATAGACAAAACAAAAAATGTGATAGGCAGAATCACGATTTTCCAATAATCCTTACAAAATCAAAATCATGTCAATCCAGATCACAATTTTCCTGGTAATCTTTGCAATTCCTCATACACTTGTCATGATTATGGACTGGGGTCATGAACATGCATCATTATGTCTTCAACAACTGTCTATAAGCTTCCCATATTCTCCTCTGCAACAGCCATGATTATTCACCACTTCCTTTAATGATTCAAGATTCTTGTAGTGCCTTATTACATTAACTCTTAACTTTGTGCTACAGGAATCTCCCTTGTAAATATTTTTGAAAAATGACTCAAACACAAGGATTCGGTCATAAAGAGAAATATTGGAATAAAATTTATTATAAGCTTTTCACACTTTTAAAGATATATAACACTTAATAAGCCCAAAGAAAACTTTAAAACCAATAAACTGAAATAAATTAAAACAATTATAAGCATAAAATAAAACAAAAATGTACTTACCACTATGAAACCTCAAAACCAACTCAAAAATGTAAAGTAATAGGAAATCGATATTTCAAATAAGACACACATCAACCAAGAACAATATCTAGTTATAACAGAACCTAAACAAAGCTTCTTTGAATCAAGTGCAATGAAAGGTCCTAAACCACCACATAGATTGTCTCTTAGGGATGTTTGATATCTGTGTTATATCTTAATGTCATTCGAAGGTTTTGTGCAGCATGCATGGGATTTGGAACCTTAACCATATGTAGGAAAATAACATAGGTTCTCTAGGACCTATTTGAATATTTTTAGGATCAATTACCGTGATGTAGTCCTTGAACCACCACAAATGACCTTTGTAGGGGATCTTTAATTTCCAATTGGGAACATGGATTTCATTAGTAGTCTTCAAACCACTACATAGGACCATTATAAGGGATATTTGGATTTGAATTGGGTACGTATTAAAGGCACCATTAATAGGTTTTGTGCCCCAAAAATGGCCCTTGGTCTCTTAGCCACGATTAAGTCAGGAAAATAAAGGCATTAGGCCCTAATTGAGGAGTATGAAGCTTAAGCACATTGAGTGAGACCTCAAACTACCACACATTCCCTCTCTATGGGAGCTTATTCCTCTAGATTAGATATGGGTGTATAGAAAATACAAAATGAATAAAAATATTTCCATGATAGATTGATCCATAAGGGAATCTATATATAGAACCAAAATGTAAATAACTCCCTTGAAGTAAGGGAGACATGTTCCACTTTGATTGAGTAGAGTACATAATGAACTCCTTGAATTTTTCCTTGACCTATATACCAATTCACTACCATGGTTGAATAAAACAACTAATAGAATGGTAAGTAAACACTCGTATGATCATTAATTGTCGATGCAAACCCTTTGTGTCAAGAAGATTCAAATTTGTAATGAACTTGCAGTTCTAACAATTAGGAGGATTTGCACACTATTAATGGTTCTTGAGGCCTTAATCATGGTTTCGGTTGGGGGGACAAGGGTTGTGGGTGGGGGATAAAAGGGCATTCAAATATGGCTTACAAGGATCAAGAACCATGGGAAGTACTCATATAATCACATAGGAATGTATACATGATGGTACGTCTTAAAGTGGATTATAATCATGATTTCTAGGATTTGCACGAAATAGATAGGTTTGTGGACCTTTAACATGGTCAAGTGGAGGAAATTGGGTCTTTAGGTCTTAACAAAAGCTTCTAGTATTAAAGCTTCCCTTTTGGAAAAGAATCAAAAGCATTTAAAATGTATGTTCTAAAATTACGCATTGTAAAAAAATTGCATACACATCTCTATGGGCATCCCTAAACCATAGGTGTGTTCATATAAATTCAAATTTCTTAGCATAATTGAAGATTTCCACCTACATTTTTTTTGAGATGGTTTCTTTGGATTTAGCTATGGCGTGATGAGCATGGTGATTTAGGCTACAAAACAACAAAATATTCATTTATCCAAATCATTTTCAATATCTATGTATTTTACATTATTTTTAAAATTTAGGCTACATAATTTCATCATCCAGGAAACTGCATACACACATGGATATAGAAAATTACACACACACACATACACACATTCCTCAAAAAAAATATTTAATTTTATTACTCAAAATGAGATACAAAATTACATATTGTAGATATGCATTGCATATATTCTAGAAATTTTAAAGGAAAACAAACCTCCCCCCTAATATAATAACACAACAAAAGATCCCATAAAGCAATTCCATTTACCATCTCTATCAAAATATACGTATTTACTAATTGTCACAAAGGCATGTTACAGAATGTTGTAACAAAACCTTGTCCAAAGTCATGCATGTCAAAGGTCGAAGCACCTTATAAATTTACAGTTTTCCTGCTCTTCCTCTTTCCTTCACCCTCAATAGATACAACTCACTCAAAATTTCCAGAGCTTGCAATCCCGACCCCTTTAATGAAAGGCTGATGATAGTACTGAAATTGATTGTTGTTTTTAAACTATGTAATGAAGAAATTCCCTTTATCCAACTAAGTACTTGTTTTAGAGAGAGAATTTGCTTCCTAGTTTTGTTCTCTATTTCTTTTATCTTGACATATATACATAAGTCATTTGTTTCAAATACAACTTTGTCAAAAAATTGTTTGATTATGTTACAACTGTAATAAACCAAGATTTAATAAATTGTTATTAAATTCTTTTAGAATATTTTATTTTATTATTTTAAATATTTTTGACAAGAAGTAAAAAATAAAACAAATGTAATGGATTATTCTTTTATTAATAACAGATATTGGAGGGGGGAGAAATGAAATAACTATTAAAGAGAATTTGCTGATCCACAAGAGGAAAAGACAAGTGGTTGAAGCTACTGAGTGAGAACTCAAGGTGCAGGAGGAATCTTCCCTAAAATTGGGTCACCACTCCTAGTTGTGTGCTAAAGAGCGGGAGGCTCATAAATGACCAAGTCCTAGGAAAAACACTATATAATAGTATGTCCATTAGAAAGTAGGAGGCTATAATTGGATGGGGAATTGAACATGATAATGCAAGAGATGGCGCATTAAGTGGGTTTTGCTCTTGTGGTTCAACGAACAGGCTCAGGGGTTCTTGAGCAAGTGATATTTGGATGCTCTAGGATTTGGTTGGGAGGAACGACTATTCCATTTCTGTTTTCTCAACAGTGGTGATAGGTTCCTCATCCTATTTCTTAACTGATTAGAACTAGTTACAGTAGGATGTCCATTTTAACTTTGAATCATAACTATTTTCTTTTAGTAGGAATTATTTATGCATTTGTATAGAGAAATGATATATCATGCTTCTAAATTAAGTATTGATCTATTATGAATATGAATTAAGTATTCGTCTACTATGCATATGAATTAATTAATGGTCCATTATGCATCTAAATGGAATATGGATTTATTACGCATCTATTCAATAATCATTCCTATTATGTTTCCAAACCTAGTTATATTTTTTGTTATTATATTCATGCCTGTAAAATAATAAGATTTAATATTTGTAGGGTTCCAAATGAATATATGTTTGGGAATTCATACCCAGATCGAGACTTCATGTCCTAAGTGTTGATTAGACATTTAAAAATGGATCTCATTTCATAAATCCTCGTTATAGATCAAGAATGCTCAGATCGAGATCGATCGTGTTCCAAGGGAATATCTATAGATACCCTGTATAGAATTATAAATATATATTTATGCAATATATGAAATTATAAATATCTAGTCATACAAAATATTGTAAGCATAAACTATCTAACCATTCAAATAGTGAATCATAAATATCATATTAATAATTAACTAGAAATCCCCAACTGATTTGATGGTATCAACCTAACAGCTATGCTTGTTGTACGCATCTAGCTCCTCTGCTCAGCTAAAACTGGGATTAAATATTTTTCTTATTAAAACCAAATATATTATAGAGATCGAATTAAGAATTTAGATCTGTTACTTTTAAATTAAAACCAACTAATTATCGATACATGGCAGTAAGACCATCGTAGATGGAAGCCTTGGTAAAAACCGAATCTAGTAACAGAAACTATCAATCATGAAATAAAAAAGACCTCATACAACTTAATGCTACATACGTGACTATTCGTCCCAACTATATTACAGATTTCCAATTCAAACGCCCAAGATATTCTCTTAATTGGAGAATCTTCCAAATCCAATACATGGAAGTAAGACCATCAAAGAATCGAAACCATTTCATAAACATAAGTCATAAAAGTATATTAATAGCCATGATATAAATTATGACACACAATATTCCAACTTCCAGTAATATGCATAAATCACATAAATAAGAAATTGGCAAAGACCCTATGGGTCACATTAATCATTTAAACATAAATAACATCAAATGTTAAGCAAAATGAATTCACAATCCTTGTGGTTGTAAGACCATCTACGATGGCATCCACCATCTTTTAAAAAAACCATTATTTAAATAAGTTACAGGTTAACCGAAGTGTTGGTAAGTGTTATCAACCAAAATGGCACTTCTCCGTTAGAGTACTAACATTCATTATGTCAGCACAAAAAAGGAAAATTTGGATTGAAGTGGCCAAAACACTATAGATGTGCATGACCTTTGATGCATTATCCTCAAACCAGCCTTATATATATTTATTTTGAGTTTTAGGTTGCATACGCGACTATGTGCATTGCAACTCACATATCATACGCGAGTATATGCATTACAATCCGCGTATACCTTGCATACGTGAGTTCCCTTTGAGCAAAAAACATATCATACGCGAGTTTCCTATATTAATACTCGCGTATACCTTAATTCGACCTTAAAAATTATAAATCATCATTAGATGAGATTAGTTGGGCCCTAATCCATAACTATCCCAACCATATCAATCATCCTAACCTTCAAAACCTCTCTATTTCCAAAGTATAAATAGAGGCCCTGGGATGGGGCTAATCAATCAATTTTGGAAGAGAAAATTTATGTTGATGGTATACCTTTAGAGTCTTGGAGTAGTAGAACTCAGAGTCTTCGGTTGCAGAGGATTCCTTGTGTCAGAAACTGAGTTGTATTCTTACCTATTCACCTTTTGTTAATAAAGAGAATTCTTCTTCCAATCTTGTATTGTGCTTGTCTCATGTGTATTGGTTTAATGAATATGTTCAATGATGTTATTAATATGATTTTCATCTAACCTTTGATTTATATATATATATATGAGATATTTCTTGAAGAATTGGCTCTTTGTAGGTGAAGAGAAGCATCCCTAGAATCTTTGGAGGAGATTGGAGTGAGAGAAGACCTAGCTTGGATCAACCATCATAAACCAGGTAAGCCAATATATCTTCCTATTTTCATTCCAGTTTCTATAAAAGCTGATTGTATGCAAGTTTAATAGTAAGTTGGTAACCCCAGACCCTAGCTTACAAGGGTGTAATGTCCTGTACAACAGAACTGACGACTCCGCTGGGGAGGCTAGCCTACTGTGGGTTTATCCTGTAGGTTCTTTACTAGTCTTTGTTCTGATTCTGAGTGTGGTCTTTTTATCTTGCTTTTTCATTGACAGTGTAGTGTGCCCAGAATCCTTTACTATTTCTTTTTTCTTTTTTTTGAAAAAAAATTTAGTTGTATATGCGGGCTGCTATTGTACACAGTCGCGTATACCACCTTGTATACATGGGTTGCTGTTGTACACAGTCGTGTATACCACCTTGTATATGTGGGTTTCTCTATAAGACAGTCACGTATGGTACATGGGTTTCTTGCATACATAGTAGCGTATATCCTGTAGCAGCATAAAATTTGGTTAGGGTTTGCTTGTCCCTGTCTTGTTTGATTTTTGTTTTCTTGGGGTTTTTTTGTTGCTCTCATGAATTTGTGAGTCTAAAGTCTTGCATGTCACACTTTTTGCTTGTTTTCAAGCCTTTGAAATTTATTTGTTTGAATTTTCTTTCATCTAGTGATTTGAAGTTGGTCCTCCTGCTTGGTTGATAACTTCAGTGCTTTGTGTCTAGGTCAGTTATTAGGGCTTTGGATACTTTATACTATGTACTGCATTTTGTAGTGGTAGTTTGGCATTTGTTCTTTTGTGAATCTAGTGGACTTTCTCAGTTCAATATTTTCTCCAAGTTAGGTTTTTTTCCAAGTCTTCTTCTTGATTCGTTGAAGTCGGTTATTTTGGGTCCTTTGTACTTCATTTTACTTATTATATGCTCTGATTTTTCAAACTTGTTCAAAGAATTTGCATTTAGTTGCATTGTAGTTTTTGAAGAATTTGAAAAAGTGAAGGAAAAACATTTTATACTTTTGCATCTAGTTGCATTTAGTAGTTTTCTTTTTAGTATTTTTCAAATGAAATTTCAAAAATTATAACAAGAAGTCTTAGTTTCTCGCATTTAGTTTTCGATTTCATTAGCTTATATTTGCAAAAAGAAAAGAAATTTGGTTTAAGTAGTTGCAATTTGCTTTGGAATTTGCTTTATACATCATTTTAATTTTTATTATCAAGTCTATAACATCACAATCTTTCATGCCATCTACCTTCTGACTAAGAACAACCCTCAAAATGAACGATATAATTTAAAATTATTAGTAAGTTTTATTTTATAGGCTCATACACCAACTAGCTTAGGCTAGACTTGTGGAATAGGGAGTTTAAACTCTCCACAAGTGTTTAAATTCAGACCTAGTTGGGTAATCGATAGGTAAACCCTCTTCTATGTTGATTGTATCTAGGAAGCTCCTCTCAAACGGGAGTTAAGCACAAGGCCGCATGGAGGCTTGGACTAAGAAGATAACCCTATGATTCCTTGCCAAAGCATAGACCAAGTTTTTTGTGCATCTGGGTACTTCTGTCAATACCACCCTCCCAACCTCATGTGGTGCTTGGTGTTGAGAGGGTTTCAAGATTTGCTACCTTGTCCATGCATACAAACCAAGGTTGTGACTGTCCCCCCAGACTGTCAATATAGCTGAGGTATCCCTTAGTCTCTTTGACATCTAGGGTTCATACCTAGGTACACTGGAAGGCTGTTTCTGGTTGACCTTGGACAAGATTGTAAGGTATCCCTGGTAGAAGGCGTGGGAGGGTGGTGGGTGATTCCTCTGTTTGTGCCTAAGAAAATATACAAGGATGCTAAGTAACTGTCTCTCAGCTTTCTTCTGGAAAGCATATCTTTACCCCTTGTGTCTGCCATGACTTTAGGAAATTTTGTAGTGATTGCTGTGTGGTTTGTTTGTGTTTAGCCGACCTTAGGGTGTGTGATTTATTGATTCAAATTTTCGATTGTGGAGGACCAACCTCTCAGAAGGTCAAGAAGGTCGCAAAACCTTCCTCTGTTTACTACAATGGAGCCTACACTACCCCCCCAAAGGTAGATATTAGACACAGATGGTTCTTTTGAATCAGTAGGAATTAGTGAAGTTCCGGGTGAACCAGAACTTATGACAAACCAGGTTGATACAACCATAGTAGAGATAGATGAATGACAGGATGACGATTTTGTAAGAAACTTTAATTCACCTCTTACTGACCTAAACGATCCTGTGATTGTCTAGGTTCCTCCTTGCAATTCACCTGTGATTGGTGTTCCTGTGAGCAGACTAATGTCTAGTGCAGGAGAAAGTCCTTCTACCCCCATCTCATCTATTCCGGCTGAAAGAGTGCCATCTTCCCCGATTGGTACTCCTAGAACAAGTATACCTACTACTCCCTTAACTCTAGCTAGTCGAGTGGTTCAACCACTGACTTCCACAAATGTGGTAGCCAATTCTGGTGGGATGGTCACTGGGTTTCCTAGTGTACCTTCTGCTACACCTTCTTTGGAACACACTGATCAGAGTGGTCCTATTGGATCCTCTTCATTTTTCTAGGGTTTTCCTTGGAATGGGGGGCACATTCCCCCATCCATTCCATATGTAGGCCCCACGCCTACTTATGTAGGGGTACAGTTTGGAAACACTAACCCTTGTGGTCAAGGTTTTCAAACATCAGTTTCGGCTCCTTTCTCGCTTTTTAGCAGAGGGATACCTCCTCCCATTTTCTAAACTCCAGTTTCAACTGGAGAAACTCAAATCACATACACTGCACCGCATATAAATAATCCACTGGCTTATGGGTGGAAGTATTTTCAAAGTAGTCCAACTACTTCGTAACCAGTAGCTGGGGGAAACCATGCCTTTACATTTGGGAAACAGGGGGAAAGTCCTTCTACTTCCCAAGATGGTACTTTTCAAGCTCCAGTTAGATCCAAGCTTCCTTTCCTAGAAACTTTGAATTTTCCAGATTTGTCCAAGTTAATGAACGACCCGGTGAGACATGATGCCACCTGGCCACTTGTCCCTACCAAGTTACCCTCGAATATTCCAAAATTCGAAGGAAAAGTTGGTGAAGACCAAGGGGATCATATCACCACTTTTCACTTGTGGTGCTCTTCCAACTCACTGAATGATGACACCATTTGGTTGATATTGTTTCAAAGAACTCTGACTAGTGTCGCAGCAAAGTGGTACATTTTACTTCCCTCTGCTGCGTTTGGTAGTTTTTGGGACTTATCTAATGTGTTCCTTAACGATTTCCAACTTCCTATCTGGTATGATGCCGGCACAGACTTGTTGTCCACCTTTGTGTAGGACAAAGCCACTCATATTTTGGATCACATCCAAGAGTGGCGAAGGTGGAAGAGGCTCATTAAGGCCACTATCCCTCTCAAATTTTTATTAGAATGGTTCCTTAAGTCCTTATTGCCGTATATATCTAAGGATGTATCCACTTCGGGAGTAACTAATGAGGAAGAGGCCATCCTCAGGGCCCAACAAATGGATCTGACTCTCAGTATGGGATTCTATATGAAATCATCCCTGATGCACCGAGGCCAACACATAGTGTCGATAAACCTAAGCCTAGACCCCATGCCAATGGTGTGGTTGGTTCAGTTAAATCTCCCACTATATAATCTTTGGCAAAACAACTCTTTGAGTTGTCCATTAAATAGTCTACAACAAAGGAAGCAAAGGTTTCCCCCTCATCCCAAAATGCAAACTTTTTTGCTGAATCTTCCCAAAAGGGAAATCAACATCCTGGTGGGAAAAAGAAAAAGGGGAAGAAAGGTGAGGGAAACCAAAATAACAAAAAACCCACAAATAATGCTGATGGGGAATAAAAAGAGAAGAAGAAGGTGAATTTTCCTTGTAAGTTGTGCCAAGAAGATCACCTGACCCATCAATGTCCCCTTATAGATCAAGCTCAGAAGCTGCTAAGAAATCAACAACCAACTGTCCTGAAGGATCCTTTTCCCCAAGGACAAAATTCAGCTTCAGCTTCTAATGTAACAGGGGGCACTGCTAATGCCCCTGACCAAAATTATATCAACATGCTTCGATCCCAGACATTACTCTAGACTAGAAATAAGAACTATGAGACAGAGGCTCCTGACAAGGGTAAGTATATAGGTGAAACTTCTAACCCTCTCACAATTCACTACTACATTTCGATCCAAAATCCGACGGAAAAATCTGACGGTGCGTGGATTTCTCTTTTTAAACTTACCAAAAATCACAAAGATACATTTTTTTTTGTAAATGTGGCCACACGCGTCGGTTAAGCGACGGCTATTCTCATAATCGTCGCTTAACCGACGGCGAGTTGGTCGAGAAGGTCATCCAAACAACCAAAGAAAATCCAAAAGGTCATTCGAACAACCAAAGAAAAGCCAAAGTCACATAGGGCACGGAACCATCGCTTAACCGACGACGCGTTAGTCAGGAAAAAAGCCAAAAGTCACATAGGGCGCGGAACCTACAAATGCCATACACGCCAAGGATTCACCTTTTAGCATAATACCGTGAGAAGGCTGTCTGTTTGGCCTACCTAATGGAAACATAGATCGCACAGCTCAACTCAGTGCAGAGCCAGGGGTCGTATAGATCCATAGCTTTCTCCACACATATTGATATTGTATGCACAGTTTGCTCAAATTAAGCACAGTACTAGATTTCGAGCGAATTGCAATTTCTAAGATAGAATGTCTTATGCATAACTTTTCATGTACATTGTCATAGGAGACACTGGTAGGCATCTTAATCTGTATACATTGATTCTATTCTATGTGTATCCATGGAAAATTGAATTGCACTTTCACTAGAATGAATGAAACGATAAATGTTTTGGTGTTTGGCAGGAGTGGGGAAGTCATGCCTATTGCTGCAATTCACGGACAAGAGGTTCCAGCTAGTGCATGACTTGACAATCAGGGTGGAATTTGGGGCGCACATGATCACCACTGGCAACAAGCTCATTACACTTCAGATCTGGGATATGAAATGAGACCCTGGTTTAGAGGGGTCTGGGGCAGTTACTATCCATTTTCTCGTTGGTTTCTATTTTTTGGTCCTTTTCTTCCTTACATCTTGTATGTATGGGATCCCTACAGAATTCATCTTGAAATTGTAAATAACAGTGTCTCATTAAAACCCGGGGATGATATGCACCGAACCCATCTTGGTATTTTGGCAATTTGTGTTAATTTGAGATATGCATCCTCGAGTTTCACAACCTTGAGCTGCATTTGAAATGAGACCCTGTTTTAGATGGGTTCGGAGGCTGGGCTAGTTACCATCCATTTTCTGATGGCAGTGAGGGCAGATCTGTCATTGCAACTGGGGCTTTCTGATCGGCAGCTGCAGATGTGGTTCTGCCACAGGAGACTCAAGGATAAGAAGGAGAAGGAGAAGGAGAAGGAGAAGGAGAAGGAAAAAGATAAGGAGAAGGAAAAAGAGAAGGAGAAACAACCCAAGAAAGAGAAAGCTAAACCTACACCTCCACATGCACCAGCACATTCTGCCTCTCTCATGCCAACATCCACAAAAACTAATTTCTATGACGATTATGATGCCAGGAAACGACCGAATTTGAAACTTAATTCCGAGGGAGGAGGAGGATGGAAAAAGAAGTCACAAGTGCAAAACCTGCATCTACATCCCACAGCACTCCTCCAGGGTATTGCTGCCATGGAAGCTCAGCTTAGGGAGCCATTACGTGATGACAGCCCTATCCTTGGTGTTGAATTTGATCAACTTCCCCCTGGTGCTTTTGGGTCACCTATAGGTATTTGTTTCCCGTCTTCTATGTTTTTTAACATCTGAATGAGGTCTAATTCCTATATGTCACTTGATGTTTTGCTACTGACAGAAATTTGATTCTCTTAAACTTTGGGCTACTGTCTATTAATGCCTGGTTAATGTTTATGAAACATTCCTGGTAAATGATAGTTTAATACCAAATTCGTAGGAGAGCGAGCATCCATTGTATGTATACCATAATCGGGGATCTTCCTTGGTCTAGGACCTAAGTCATTGACATTCAATGATATTGGTTGTGTTGATGTTTTCAGCTATTGGTAGGTTTAGCATGGGTTATTGGTGAAATATATTCAACTGAAGCTTTTTTATCTTGGGGGTACAATGCCTGGCTCAGATTAGTTTTGAGAAATAAAAACTAGCCCCACATTTGTGCTTTTCTTATAGCAGAAGTTACCTGGGAAGTTATTGATCTTCAACAATTTTGACAAAGTATTGAAGCTATGCCCTTGGAGAATAGAAAGAAAGATCATTATTACAAAGGAGGATTTTCACTTTTGCTAGAACCTAATTCTTTGAAATTGCTTATGGTTTTGCATCTATGGGGTTGCATGTTTGGGTGGATAGATAAATAGAGTAATTCTCACTCTTCTTAGGCAATCCCACTATATGTGGGAGTATTGTATGCCTTCTCCATCTCTGACTATTTATCAAATCCCTCTGTCATGTGGCAATAAGATTTGAGCATTGAACTTGTGGCCTTTCAATTTAGCTCTCATTGTTTTCTCTTGCTAACATATAAGAAACAAAAAATAAATTTACTGTAGAATTCTACCAGATCCCATTTTCATGCTAGTTGGGATTGTCTATCATTCTATGTTTTTTATTTGTTTTATTTTATTTAATTCTTTAATTACAAAAGTTGCACTTTATATTAAAAAAGAAAATACAGAATACATTCTTCAAGATCTGAAGCACAGTCCATCATCATAAAGACTCTTAAAACTCTAAAGACTATTGACACTCACTGGCCATTGCCTGCTAGCATCTCACAATATAAGACTCTTTTTCCATTGACACCCTCTAGCTATCTCATATATCTCTGACTTAATATAGTCTTCCTTTCAAGATACGATACCTAATAAAGTCATTGCATAATATAGCCAAAAAAAGAAATGTAACCAAAGTTTCACCCTAGACTCAGAAACAACCCCATCTACATGCTTTTCCAGCCAGAGAAACCCTGGAGTCAGATCCAAACTTGTTTAGAAAGAGTATCATCTGCCGTGTTCAACTCCCTGTAAGTATGATTATAAATTTATATGTGATCATCTCAAACTGTGGAATTTTCTTACGATTGAGTTACCAATGGTTGCAGATTCACATTGTGTATTGCTTGAAGTTTCAACAATTTAATCACAAGAAGATAGTCTCCAAATACCTGAAGTGTGTACACCGTTGGACATAGCCACCTCTAAAAAGGATCTTACTGCCATTAGTTCTACTAGATTGTTGGAACCACTGCCCAGATTAGCTTTAAAATTTGAAATAATAACAATCCTCCAAGTATAATAAACCCTCCAGCCCAGATATGTTTTCTACCCTTTGACAGGTGCTGTCAAAAAAAACCCAAGGGTAGGTCTTATTAATGATTAATTTGTCCACTTGATGAGGGATCCTCATCTGAGTGATTTCCTTAAAGTACTGTAACAAAGCAGTTACCTGAGGTATGACTTGGAAGGTGGGCACCTATTTGTCTTTGAATAATGATGCATTATGAGCAATCCAAATGCCCCAGAGAACTAGAAAAGGAATAGTCCTTTAGCTTCTTCAGATTTAATCTATGAAACAACTGAAATAGAAAATTTTCTACAGTAGCACCAGTCCAGATATGAGGAACATCAATCCACTGGGGAATATCTGCCCAAACTTGTCTAGTAAATGAGCATTTGATAGCTAGGTGTGTGTTTATTTCCTCAATGTTCTTACACAAAAAACACATTCCAGGACCCTGTCTTCTCTGAAATAATTCCCAGGTCAAAACTCTATCATTCAAGGCTAACAAAATATGAAGAATTGTTTTCTCGGGAGCCCTTACTTTCCAGATTTTTGACCACCACCATTTAATCTCTCGCTGTTTTTCAAACCTAAGAGCACTGTAGCCCAACCTAACTGTATAAGAACCTTCAGTTTTGTTCACTGACCAGGCCAATTCATCACTAGTGTGAACTTTTCTCAACTCCTCTATATAGTTATCGCACAGGATAGCTGATTCCCCTCCTAACCTCAGCACTGTAGCTTGTCTTCCACCCTTGGTGCCAAAGATCTGCTGTGTCTCCATCCATCACTTGATTTAAAGTGAAAATCCTCAACTCCTGGAGATTTTGTATGAAATCGTCAGGTTAAAAAATGATATTCCTGTGTTCCACAATAGCATTTTCACTCACTCTAATCAGTTTACCATTATTAACTCTTCAAGAAAGGAACTTACCAGTGATGGTAAAAGCTAGGGCCAATGCTTTCCATTGATTAGGAACATTCTTGATCGATTTCTTGCCACTTCCAATCCAATCTAGTATAGTTCGTAGGCCCTGGAGCAATGTACTTTTGAACAATATTTCTCTTCCACAAACCATCTTTAGTTCTAAAGTTCCACAAACTCTTTGCAGCCAATGCTGTTCCAAATAAATGAATATGTTTTAAGCCCCAGCCTCCCTCACCTTTAGGCCCATCAAGTGTCTGCCACTTTGCAAGATGATACCCCTCCTGTTCAGTAGGAATTTTTTTTTTCTCTCATTTCCAACACCCCCTTGGGAGTGTGAACTAAAGTATGCCATTTCATAGGAATTGCCTCAATTACAGATGTGGCAAAAATCAACCTCCTTCCTCTGGAGAGCCACCTATTACACCAGAACCGGATTCTTCTTTCCATCCTCCCTAAAATCCACTGCCAATCCTGTTTGTAGTAGACATTTGGTTTCAAAGTGAATCCAGATTCTCTTGTGTATCTTTCTCACTGTGCATGAAGCATTATTTATTTATTAGGTGAGTAGGTAATTTCCATTGAAAAGAAAATAATGTTCAAGATTGTATGCAAAGCAAAGAACTTTGCTGATCTTATACCAATTCTGATTTCTAGGAAATGATCCTTAGACTAGTATTACTAAGAAGCAGAACATTATATACTAGATGACTGGAATGCCTACTGAAAGTTTGACCCAAAAGCCCCAAATAATGAAACATCCATGATCTGGCTTGGCAACTTTTCAATCTTCCTTGAAGTGCAGATTTGTTATGATTTCCTGATGGAAGAGTTATGTAGCCTAAAGAGCTACCCTTCTTTTCCTTTTTTTTCTCCCTTTTATTTCAATCCATCTTTTATCAGCAAACCCCAAAGCAGACTTCTTTGAAGCTGGCGGTTTTTTTGATGATTTTGAATGCCTTCTCACCATTCAACTTAGAAAAGGGTTTGATTCTCATCCATTTTCCATCTGATCCAACATATCCCTTTGGTGATTGCCAGGTGGAAATACCAATGGCTACAAGGCAGACGTATCCGTGACAACATTATTTATGGCACTTCCCTCAATAATGCCATAATCAATGCCACTCCTAGTGGGAGGTGGAACTTAAACATTTTTAGGATCAAGGGGCCTTGGATCAGCTTGATCCAAGATTGGTTCCATCTAATGTTGATTGACCTTATAGTCCTTCCACCAAGTGTTTTTTTTATTTTTGATCTTCTTTGCCTAGAAGTAGTTTGGGGTTCAGTTTTTGGGCAATAAGCAACTGGATGACCATGCTCAAAACCAATAATGCAATGGTAAAAGAGATTTATTCATAGTCTAACAATCAGGTTTGGTTGTAGGAAGAAGGCATTTACTTAATTTAGTGTAAATGCAGATTTGGGCAGACGCAGAAGTTGGAAAATTTGACATTTTTGAAGCCACAGTAACAAACTTACTTAGAGCATTTCCAATGGACTTAAGAGAGTTGGCATTCCATTATCCAAGAGCCATTGAGATTGAAGATATTGATTTAATGAGTCAAAAGATATTGATTTAAGGTCGTTGCAGAGTACATCCTCTCATCATGCTTGGTAACTTGACCCACAATTGGAATGCATTGTGTTGCTCTAGAGCTGCTTGGATTAGTTGAATTTGTGTGAAGGAGATGCACAGAACATGCAGTTGAAGTTGAAACTCCTTTCTGTAGTAGTTAAATATATGATGCATCGACCAAATTTCAGTACAGTGTTTTGTGAAGCTGTGAAGAATACTCATACAGGTGAAAGCATCCTTGGGGATTTGTCAAAGACCTTGCATTTGTCATTAAGTAAGCAGATTGGATTAGGACTGGCCTTGGCAGACTCAGATGATAGAAATCAAAGCCAAGAAGGTGGGTATAGTTGTGTCTGTTCATTATGAACATCTCACTATTCATTCTTGGAAACAAGGGTTTGTGAAATACATATTTGGCTTGTTTCTTTCTTTCTTCACAGTTTAAAATTTTTCCATTTATGAGGATGGAACGAATTACCACAGGTATTTCTGTCTTCAGGTCAAAAATTCTGTGAGTCTAAAATAATGGAACTGTACCAGAACCCAACTGCCAGTATTTCTGAAGATCTCATTGAGAAGATTTCATTATTCCTTCATTAGAGTGAAGGATTATCAAAGCAGGTGCCCACTTTCCTCGAGGCATTGTCTTTGTTGCAACCCAAAGCCCAAACGTCACTGTTACTGACTCCATTATTTACAAATGAAGTGAATGTTGTTAATTCCTTGAGGTATGGTTGATCTGGTAAATGAGAAAGGATGTTTTATGAAAATAAGAATCAATTTCTTCTATAATGCTTCTACCCCATTCCGCAGAAAAGAATGCTTACCTGATTGATCTTCAGAATCTCCATGTCTGCAACTTTGAAATGTGATAGAGTGGTCCAGCCAAGTACAAAACAATATCTTTCAAGTATAAGCTCATGACTAATATGGTGGACATTATTTAATAACATAGTGGGTCTTTTGTAATGATTAGGCCAACTTACATTAATTAGAATCTTAATTTAATGACTAATATGGGGGGACTTATTTAGTAGCATAGTGGGTCTTTCTAAATGATTAGGCCACCTTACATTAATCAGTCACCATACATGTACCAATCTTACCACTAATGGACCCTTAGGCCTTTATTACATTACTAGGGAGGGTCATAAGTTATGATACCTTCCATAAGATTGGGTAGATGCTCTAAATTGTTTACTAAGTTGCCAGTCCCACTACTGCTGTTTCTGGTGATTGGTCACCACATCATGTTCTAAATATTCCAAGCCACGAGCTGCTTGAATTCTTGAAAAACATTACAAAACTAGCTGCCAGCCTTCTAGGATACCTGCATTTTTAATCGCATATATTGAAGGGAAGTGATAAAACGATTGACTAAAATTATTGTAATATTTCAACTTCCAGAAGGTTGCCTTCAGTAATTTGCAAGAACTGAGTTGATATCCTCTAATTTAGACTGCGGCTGGGATGTAGAATCAACTGTGATTGACTTTATCTGTTGTGTATGGCTCTGGTTGTGACTTTGTCTCTGAGAAAGGAAGCTAGGACATTTTAGGAAGCGGTTGTCATAGAATGTATCCAAAGGCAAGTGAGTTGATGCTTTAGTGGCATTTTCTGTCTTTAGGGATTGGCCGGTGGAGAAATTGAAGGAGGTAAAAGTTGCTGATGCTCTAAAGCACCCTAACTGGAATATGGGGAAAAAATCACCGTTGACTCTGCCACCTTGTTTAATAAGGTATGGCATCATTGCTTTGTAATTTGTCATTGTTTTATTTCTGTTTATTAAGCTTAATGCTTTATTGAGTTGTTTTCCTTTCCAAATCTGAATATCTGGTATCGGAAATGTTATTTGTTCTCAGGGTCTTGAGGTAATAGAAGCACACTACCTTTATGGAGTTGACTAAGACAATATTGAGATTATGATCCACCCGCAATCGATAATTCATTCAATGGTTGAGACACAGGTAGGATATGTTGTCTAGAAAATGTACTTGTGTTCAGGATCTGCTTCTTGTTTTTGTCAACACCAAATGCTTTTATGATGGAGTTTTGGCTGCTTTTATTTACCAGGATTCCTCTGTTTTGGCTCAACTGGGTTTGCCAGATATGCGATTTCCAATACTGTATACAATGTCATGGCCTGAAAGAAGATCATGCTCGGAGATAACCTGGCCACGGCTTGATCTTTGCAAGTATGTATTCTTACTAATAAGCTGGTTTGCTTGTATTTCTGATTAGAATGGAAAGGACTGGTTATGAGAAACTGTTTTTCTGGAAATTTGAATTGTTAATGATTTAACATAGTTACAATTGTCTTCTATTGTCTCTTTTGCTGAGTGGCCTGTAAATCTGTACACACATACTAGTTCGATGTGTCATGGATTACTGAAGCATTATATGTTTTTATGCAGGTTGGGCTCATTAACCTTCAAAGCTCCAGATTGTGTGAAATATCCTTCAATGGATCTTGCTTATTCTGCCGGTAGAGCAGGAGGAACCATGACTGGAGTCCTTAGTGCAGCAAATGAGAAGGCTGTCGAGTTATTTATTGATGAAAGGTGTGTTTCCTTGTTAATATATTTTGTGAGTCTTATACTGTGATTAGAAAGTATGCATGCTGACCATAAAACCAACTCTTTTGAAAAGTTCATATGCAAGGATTTTTAGTTTGTTAATCTGTATAGTTTCCCTGGAAAATGATCCATGTTTCAACTTTCAATATACTTAGTACACCAGCCTATCTTTCCAGCCAACCATCATTAATTGATTCCAAATGGTAATCCATCATTCATGTTGATTTAGTATTCAATTTTCTATTACATGGAAGACAGGCATGGAAAGTTGCAAATTTCTGTGTAACAACTTGATAACATACTCTCTACATGTAAATGGACATTGAAATGAAGTTACAGAAGAGGTGAGCTAACGTTGCCTTTTCTATCTAAAATTTATGTTTGTTTCTTTTTGCAGAATTTCCTATCTGGATATTTTCAAGATTGTTGAAATGACATGTGAAAAACACAAAAATGAGCTACTGCACCAACCGTCATTGGAAGAGATAATACACTATGACCAATGGGCCAGAAATTACGCTGCTTCCTTGGAAAAATCCAGCTTGGAGCCTGTCACAGTCTGAGGAATTAGCACACCAAAGCTTTCATGTTTGGCTTATAAATAATTTTGCAATGAAAGATATTTCTTCCCTTGAAGATTTTTTCAATTGTTCTTTTGATGAAGTAGAGTTAGAGAGAGGTGAGATTATGTGAATATTTCCAATGTTTGTCTATGTATAATGGATTGGTTTTTAATCAAGATTTCGTTCCAGAGCTTTTCTACATGTTTTAATATATTCCAGTTTCCCCCTTTTTATATCTAGTAGGATCCGGCATTTCTATTTTTAATTTTTAATTTTTAATTTTAGTTGTCTGGTTATTAATAAGGTGCTGGATGGTTATGAAAACCCTGTTGAGAAAGGACAGAAAATAAAGGTGGAATTGATGGGATTAGAGTTCCAAGACTAGGATGACCCAAATCGGGAGGTATCTCCCTTCAATAATTTTGGGATGATTATATATTGTATTGAAATATATACATACTTGGTGATATGGATTCTATACTTTGTGCATATTATTCAGTCAATGGCAAATTTATGATGGAATACACATGGAAGAGAAGCTAGGAAATTGCAAATTTATAACATATCACATCTCATCCCATAAGTTAAGAGTTTTACTTACAAAGGGTAGGCATCAAATTTACCTACTCTGTTTGAATTTACGTCCTCTCTTTGGTTCTTTAAGCTTCATAACCAAACCTAGTTTCTGTATTCAAGAACTTCTTAGAGGAGTTAAACATGGGTACAGGTTACTATTGTGATGAACATGAATCATATTGTTAAACGATAGTGTTATTTCCTTCGCAACCTTGTCTCTTATTTGTCGTGTGTGATTAATTGTGTTAGAAATTTTGACTGCTTCTACCTCCAACCTGGTTTCCATGATCCTAATTCTTCTTTATGCCCTTTGTGATTTGATTAATTTGTGTTGTCAACACTTTTCTGTGTTATATGTTAACATGTCATTGGCTGTTACTCGTCATTGGGACATGACATCAACAACATCACATTTTGTCACCTTTGTGGACATCAATCTCTTGTAATGTTGATTTACATTCTTTTGGTTCTCATGATCTACTTTTGGAAGTTCAGGTTCTGTTGATTTGTGAACAATTGTTACTTTTAAAAGTATCCTTGTATCAAGCCTGTGCAAGATGAGTTTTTTTCGGTTGTGATTTTCTATAATCAAATTGTACATGTTGTCTTGGACTTGGCATTTTTGTCACTTCTGTTGACATCAACTTCTTGCATTGTTGGGTTCTTGCAATCTACCTTTGGAAGTTAATGTTCTTCATGGCCATGTCTTGTCATTTTGTGAACATTTGTTCCTTTTAAACGTATCCTTGTATCAGGCCTTTGGAATATGAGTCTCAGATGGTCTTAGTGATTTGTGTAAGCTCAAAAATGCTATTGGATACTCACTTCTGATACATAGTAGTACAATATTTTGAATTTTCCAAACCTAGGTTCACTTAAAGAAATTTCTGCAGCTCTGCCTCTGCTCTATCCAAAATGTGTCCTCTCTTGAAACTAGGATCTTTCTCAGAGACACTTTCCACAGACCTGCCTGGAGCAATGATAAAATTAAAGACATCCATGCACTATGCCTTAAGAATAACCAACCCCTTTCCTTCACACTATGCTCTTTGTATAATGTTTGAAGCTGAGAGAGTATATCTAGAATGATATTTACCAGCTGTGATAGCTCCCCTGTATGGCCAAAATGAACATTATGGCACATAATTCTGCTAAAACTTATGAAGTATTCAATTTAAAGCAACTTGTCTCTGCCCAATTCAGGACTCCATGGCAAAGCACCAGCTTCCTTAACATCAATATCTTCATAATAATCCAGGCTTCAATAATACAATGCAAT
>LPNX010085906.1:478229-514941 GCA_001517045.1 Pseudotsuga menziesii
TAAAATGCTAATAGTTCTAATCTTGACCACCCTAGTCACCCTGGTCATCCTATTCTCGAACCTCTTCAGCTTACTCAGCGGCATCTATGTAGACTAACATTGCCCTAGCTACCCTTCTCATAAGGCATATCCAGGTTGGTGGAGTACCAACTACTAATTCCTGCATAATGGCAGGGATCTGCTCAATGCTTAACGTAGGGACTCTTTGGGTAAGCCTGGCCAGCTTCCCCTCAATAAACCTAATCAAACCCTGATCCTCTCCTGCCACTGGTTGTACATACATACGAGGATTCCCATCAAGGTGAATTGGTCAAATATCTACATTTTAAACATTAAAAGGATTAAAAACTTTATACATATGTATATATCTTTTATGATGAAAAATTCATAAAAAATTAAAAACTTGAAAAACCAAAATACATGATGCTCCCCATGCTCCTCTAGGAGGGAGGACAAGGTCATTGTCACCCTGGAAATCCATCCCAACATATGGAAACTGCTCCAGTGCTGGTAGTTGCTGTTCCAACCATAGGTAGAAGTCATCATCATAAACACTCTAAACCGAGCCACCGCCTCCCCGGTGGAGAAAACTTTCTCCTCGCCTTCTCAGTCTAGGATGACGGGGAGAGAAATATGGTAGAGGTACTGCAGGGCTAAGAGCGGGCACTCTCTCAAAGAAAAATGACACCAATATACTAGAATAGCCAAAGTTCTTACCTCGGCCTCTCTTGTAGTCAGAGAGTTGCTTCTTCATTATTGGGATTACTACCAAGCACCAATCAAATAAATCTCCCTGTAGGCACTCCACAGCAAACCTCATCTGGTTCCGAGTAGAAAGATGGAGATATGACGATCCTGCAACCCTCACTATTGTGCTTACCAACACTTGTAATGGAAAGCTATGAATATGTACAATAGGGATGCAAGTACCCCTTTTTTGAGTATCGGGCATGCAATAACTGTTGATATAGTCCTGAACACTTAGAAGGTCACCACCTTTTCTGGTACCTTCCAAGTTGACAGGTGCTCCCCGTCATGACAAACCCACAATGAAATAGATGTCTTCCAGTGCAATTTATAAAATCTCACCTTGTAGCTCAAATGCACCTAGATCATGATCCCAGTAGTTAATTAAAAAATCCAGTAAGTAGACATTGGATCACATAGGTGAAGTACAAAATAACTTTAGCAACCCACTTTGCCGCCATGCGAGCACTGTGGGGGCACTTCGGAGTGCATATTGGTCCATAGTTTCATTTTCTGTCTCCCTCAACTCCAACACCATGTTTTAGCCTGTTCATGAAGCCACCATCAAACATTAAAATTCATTAAAAAACTTTAATTTTGGCCCTAGGTATACTTTTTACATGTCGCGTATCATAGACGAATCTCCTTTGGGCAAGTCACGTATAAAATGCATGTACACGACTGTGTAAGTCACATACCCGCTTATACAGAGCGACCTTCCTAAAACTGGCTTAAAACATTAAAATTTTGCATAACATTGAAAATTTGAATAGATTAAATGGAAGAGCACAAAGAGTTGAATTACCTAGCACTTGCGGATTTGAAATTCGTCCACTGGTTTGTCCACACCGAGCAATTGAAGTTAGAGGTAAAAATTGCCTATATTGGGTAAAATATGAAATGGTGATTTTGATTTCTATTTTTGAACTATTTATAAAATAATTTCAAAATGTGGGTTTTTTAGCCTATAGTTTTAATTTCTATAAAAAATCAAACTAATATGATGTCATTTTTGCCTAATGCAACAGGTTAAAGGTCACTTAAACGTTTTTATTCACTCATATAGGTTAGGATTTTTGTCATTTGGATGCAGTTTTGCATTTATACCTAATCCCAATTAACCCTAGGATCACTACTTTGACCACAAACTATGGTTTTTAACCATTATTACCTTGTCTATACCATTGTTCTTCCTTGGATAGGGATTTCCTTCCATGAGTACCCTAGTTTAGAACACATTATTGTCTTTCAGTACTCATGCCGCATTTGTCGTAGGTTCCGGGGAGCCTTCTTAGCTATTTTTTACACCAAATTGACCCTCATTTTGGTCTCTTTTACAAGCTATCCCCTTCATAAGGCTCCCCTCCCTTATGAAGTTTCTTTATGCCCAGGTCTAACTCCTCAAAATAGACTTGACTACCAAGTAAACTTGTCCAGTTAGGCTCATTAAGAATATGTGAATGGGCATCCACATTGGTGGTAGGTTATCACCTTCTCAGACCATGTGGAATAATACGAGAAAGGATCACTCTCTTTTCTATGGAATTGAGAAGAGTATTCTCAGGCATAGGTTTATCACTTTTCCAGACCTGAGGGACTAAACTTACAAAAAAGGAGCACCCGATATGCGCTTAGTTTTCTCTTTTTCGTGCTCTGGACCTAAACATGAAAAAGATTTTGAGTTTACTTTATGTCTTTATCATGCTCGTTAAACACTAAAGAACAAAGCATCAAGTTTATTGTTGTAAGCCCCATTCCTCATAACCAAATGGATCTTTCCGAGTGATCTTGCTTTCCTTCACACTCGTAAAACTCAATCTATAAAGATGCTCTTGAAGGAGTGTTGGGTAGGTGGTAATTTAACCTTTTTCGGACTTCCCTGACTAAGTATGAAAAAGGTGGACCTTTTCTTCTTCGAAAGTTAAGAGAGTTCTTCTTTGGTATATTTTATACTTTTTCAGCCTCAGGAGACTAAATTGGATGAAAAAGGAACCCCCAGGAGTCTTCTTCGGAGTTTTCAGACTCTCTAAACATGAAAACACCAACGAGCATGTACTAGTTCGGGCTTGCAAAATCCACGAATTAGTGTCATTATCAAGAATTATTCTCTCCCGTCTTCAAGCTTGTCAAAAATGAAGAGAGAGCTGAGTTGACTTTCTTGGACTCGTTAAAATTTAACAGGAAAGATAATGAAGAAGTTTTCTTTTTGGTTTACAAATGGTGGTAGCATTTCCTCCTTGAACATAGCACTCTCTGAACTTTCCAATACTCATGTCTCAGTTTACACTTTCAGTTTCAGCTATCACTTCAAGTTTTCTTACTCCTCCACTTGTCCTTTATACATGGGGAATCTTATCATGTCTCCTACATGACAAATAATTCTAGTTGTCTTATATGCAAAGTTAAAAGTTGCCTTGGGTCATCTATGTGTCGTGCTCACTGTTCAAGGATTTACCCCCGCATCTGATTATTATCTCAATTCCATCATTATCCTATCTGATATCACTTGTGTCTACCTTCCCCTATCCAGTCTCCAGTCACTTTTGTGATCCGTTGGAGGATTTCTTTCCTTCCTCATCACAGTATGGTTTCACATCAGTACTTCCTGAAGATGAAGACCTAACTTTTTGACAATGGTACCTTAGGATTCACTTTCATCATTGGTGAACTCCTTTTCTTCAGTTGTCAGTTTCACTTATGGATTGACACTTTGTTGAATCCTTTCCATGTTCGACTTCAATACATCTATTCACATGGCTTGGATTGTACTGGTTCCTTTGGATTTTGACGAAGACCTTAGGTTCATATCTATAACCTAAGTTGCGCAAGATTGTGTTGTGTTTCATCTTACACAGCTTCCAGATTTTGAAGACTCATCATTGTATATTGTGGCTTTGATCCACCTTTGTAATATATGTGGTCTAGTACCTATATCATATGATGTAATCAAATATTGTAAAGGAGCTAGTGTTCCAGTATATTGAACATAGCATCCTCAGATATGACTTTGTATATGACATTGATATGTATTTGTTTTAGGTACTTCCTATGCTTCCTTGGACTTCTGAGTTCTCCAAGACTAAGATTGTAATGTATTTCGGCCATCGCTTCCCTCTAACCTCACACATTAGGGGGAATTTGTTATCAGCCAAAATGGCACTTTTCCTTCCAAGTACTGACATTCATCATGTCAGTACACAAAAGGAGAATTTGGATTGAGTGGCCAAAACACTATAGATGTGCATGAGCTTTGATGCATTATCCTCAAACTAGCCTTATATATTTTTATTCTGAGTTTTGGGTTGCATACACGACTATGTGCATTGCAACTCGTGTATCATACGCGAGTATATGCATTGCAACCCACGCATACCTTGCATACGCAAGTTCCCTTTGAGCAACACGTGTATCATACGCGAGTTTCCTATATTAATACTTGTGTATACCTTAATTCAACCTTAAAAAATATAAATCATGATTATATGAGATTAGTTGGGCCCTAATCCATAACTATCCCAACCATCTCAACCATCTGAAACTTTGAAACTTCTCTATTTCCAAAGTATAAATAGAGGCCTTGGGATGGGGCTAATAAATAAATTTTGGAAGAGTAAAGTTATGCTAGTGGTATACCTTCAGAGTCTTGGAGCAGCATAACTTAGAGTCCTCGGTTGCAGAGGAGTCCTTGTGTTAGAAGCTGGGTTGTATTCTTACCTATTCACCTTTTGTTAATAAAGAGAATTATTCTTCCAATATTGTATTGTGCTTGTCTCATGTATATTGGTTTAATGAATATGTTCAATGATGTTCTTAATATGATTTTCATATAACCTCTGATTTGTATATATATGAGATATTGCTTGAAGAATTAGCTCTTTGCAAGTGAAGAGAAGCATCCCTAGAAGCTTTGGAGGAGATTGGAGCGAGACAAGACCTAGCTTGGATCAACCGTCATAAACCAGGTAAGCCAAGATGTCTTCCTATTTTCATTTCAGTTTCTATAAAAGCTGATTGTATGCAAGTCTAATAGTGATTTGGTAACCCCAAACCCTAGATTACAAGTGTGTAATGTCATGTACAACATTAATCCCATCCACGATGGCACCCACGATAATATCTTAATCCATAGAACAAGAAACATACACACATAACCAGTTAAAAACAAATGCTAGAACAGAGAGGCTACAAATCCCTCTATCCATTAGAGTATAAACCCCTCAAGGTTGAACCAAAAGAAACCTAGTAACTTATCTTGCAAAGAGGTAGAGGCCTGAACCTTTCCATGGCTCTAAGACCCATCCAAGAGCCACCTGCAACAAGTAAACCATGGGCCAGTCCGTGATCGGGTATAACTAAATAAAAAAACTATAATTAAAGAGAGTAAGGTTTCATTCTTTTACCTTGTCGTTTGAAGATGCGGACCTGGGAGGAGGTGACCCTGTCACCATCCTAATCAGCACTATCGAATTTGCACCCATAGTTAGAACCATATTTAATTGTAAAAAGAAAAGAATGGTATTAAAACAAGTATAGTTCTCTTTACCTTGTTTGATTTGCATAGAATACCAAGGGTCAGCTCCTCTTGTATGGCTTATCCCTCCTCTTCCTTCAAAAGGATTATATACACCAGTCCCTTCAAACCTAAGAGTTAAATAAACACATTAACACATCTTTGCAGAGTTAAGAAATTGTTTCCTTACCTGGAAAGAGGAAATTTGAGGCTGAAGATGGCGTCCAGGTTCGATTTGAAACAAACCAACAAGATATGGGTGGCCATTAGCCCCGAAAATACCTCCTTTACACCTTAGAAAATAACCAGGGGGAATGCCATTAACCACTAATAGGTTTTTACACCAAGAACCTTACAAATCACCAAATCTTAAAGACCAAACTACAAATGAAGGTTTCAGAAAAAACTACCAACACATTAAACCCTAAACAAACCCTGTAAATCATGTTGTACAGGTGGATGACCGATATTCATTCTCGAGAAAGCCTTTGAGGCCTGGCTGCATTGTCAACTCATAGCCATGACAACACTTTAATTATCAGTTCAAACAACAGTACAAACTTTATAACCATCATAACGCACAGCTGATATCAATTATAACATGTCAATCATTTCATTCAAACCAAATTTTGAGTATGCCATAAACCCCATAGTCCATAATATATTAATATTTAACATTTAAATCACCACTTTAATTATGTTATGTTAGCCCTTGTGGATTAGGACCAAGGTTATACATTGGGTCCTTTCCAATGTTTTTATAACAATTCTCTTTAGGACCAAGGTTAAGCCTTGGGTCCTTCAAAGCCTTATTACATGTAAATAATGCGATCAATACTATACCCATAGTCTCCCAAGATTTTGTTTCACACAACCAAATGCATCATGCCTTGAGAGTTTAGGTGGGAGACGACGACCAAGACTTATTTTTAGGGATAAGGAAGCCTTTTGGAAACCATTAACAAGATAAACATAAAAGGAACAAAACATCCCCTTTAGGTATGACGACAACTTGCCTTTAATCTAGTAAACATCCACAGCTGTGAAACTTGTTAAAGACTAGTTTATAAATTGTGTAAGTGACTATACAAATCAACAACATATTTACTCATGATATTGTAACTACTACTTTCTAGGAACATAAAGATGTTTTTACATAGATATGTGTATCAATTTTTTTTCATATGAAATTTAGAGGTTCATGACAGAATGGTATCAAAGCATGGTTACAACACTAGGCCTAAACCGACCCAACACTGAAACTGTTAAACCAAAAAATTAATTTCATTTTATTATGGTTTGATTCTCCTACGAAATAGGAAGAGAAGGATAACTTTATTTTTGTAGGAAAATATGGCAGATGTAGGAATGTCTACGAAAGAATATTCTCATCCTAGAAATCTTGTGAACAATGAAGAGGGTAATCTAAGGGATGGAAAATTTGGGTAAACCTCAATGAGAGTCGAAATGACAACCCATATGAACTACAAGGAACTGTTAAAGAACTAAGAACAAAATTAAAAAGATTTAGGGAATATAATGAACAAATTCTGAAAGAACAAGGAGAACTAAATAACATTTTGATGGCTAAAATACATAGTCATGAAAAAGATAAACACAAATAACCTGAACTTAATATGCCCAAATATATGCCTTATAAGCGTAAGGGAAGGAAGCTGGAATTTTCCAATCATGGGGCTGAAACTTCCAGTGAGGAATCAACCAAACACCACATAGAAAAAATTCAGGATTCAAGCGAAAGCAGTGACACTAATAAAAGTAAAAATAAGTGCAAACCCTATGAAAATATTTCGAGGGAATTACAAAAAAATTAAACCTCCTATGTTTGACGGTAAGATCGAGAAAGGAGAAGAGGTGGAAGCTTGCTTATCTGGAATGACGAAATACTTCCAGATCTATAACTACTCTGATGAACTGAAGGAAAAAATGGACATTTATAACTTAACTAGAAAAATAGATATTTGGTCACAAGATAAAAAAATAAATAAAAGGTATAAAAGAACTATGCGTAACCTAGAAAACCTTTAAGAATCACTTTAAACAAAAGTTTATTTCAGAACAGTACTATGAATAAAAGGATAAGGAATTATACGAGTTAAGGTTAGGTTCTATGACCATTAAAGAACTCTGAAGTAAATTCCTAAGTTTGCTTCATTATGTAGCATATATAATAGATGAAAACAAAAAAAAAAACAATGCTTTCTCAGTAGCTTTTCTATTATGTGTTAAGAGTGGATTTCATATGACAATCTGAAGACACTAGAAGAAGCTATGAGAAAAATGAATTTTTTTTATGATCAAAATAAAAATAAAGGAGAAAATGTACCTAATTGGAAAACTAAGACGGGATAACTTTGATCCAAGAAAGAAGAACAATAAATTTACAGAAACACTGGGAATAATTATAAAGGGTATCCAGGCAATAATTATAAAGTTCTTAAACCACAAAACCCTACAAAAACAGAAAGAGAACATTCCACTACCTTTAACAAAAACACTGCAAAGAGACAACCTTTAAAATGTTGGGAATGTGGCAGGACACATTATTTTAAGCAATGTCCAATAAGAAAGATTTTTTTTAATAATGTTCACTCCGTTCAAGAAGCTGTTATAGTTGGAGATATGGAAAGAATCATGCCCTGAATCAATGCTGCATTAGAGAATCGACGAGCAGACCATCAAAATTCAATGGTGTAGATTGAAGGTATGATAAAAAGTCAACCTATTTCCATACTAATTGATCCAGGTGCAATTTTGAGTTATGTATCACCTAGGATTGTTAAAATATGTAAATTGGTACCAGAAAAATTTGAAAAATCTTGGCTGGTCCAGTTAGCCATAGGTACTAAATTTAAGGTCACTAGTTATGTGAAAAAATGTGAAATATTGATGAAAGAATTTAATACGCATGTTGATCTGAATATTTTACCATTTGGTTCCTATGATATGTTGATAGGAATGGATTGGTTAGAAAAACATAGAGTAATTTTGAATTGTTATGATAAAAATTTTACATGTATAGATGATACTGGAAACACAACTAAAGTAAAAGGAATTCCCAGAAAGGTTACGATCAGAGAGATCTCTGCCTTACAAATGAAAATATTTGTACGTAAGGGATGTAAAGTATTTGTAGTCTATGTAATGGATGACAAATATAATGATAACAAACTTAAAATAGAATATATACCTATATTAAAGGATTTTAAAGACATCTTCCTGGAAGAAGTCCTTGGACTACCTCCAAAAAGAGACATATACATTACAATCAATCTGATACTGGGAGCGGTACCAACATCAAAATATCCGTATAGGATATCTTATTGAACTTAAATCACAATTGTAAGAACTAATTAACCAGAAGTACATTCAGCCTAGTGTTTCCCCTTGGGGAGCATCGGTCTTATTTGTAAAGAAGAAAGGTGGAACTTTAATATTATGCATAGATTATAGACAACTAAACAAGATGGCTATTAAAAATCGATATCCTTTACCCCAGATAGATGATTTGTTCGATCAATTCCGAGGGGCAACAATTTTGTCCAAAATAAATATAAGGCCTGGATACCATCAGGTATGGACCAAAGATGAAGACATCTTTAAAATTGCTTTTAGAACTCGTTATGGTCATTACGAGTTTGTCGCAATTCCCTTTGGGTTAACAAACGCACCTGCAACTTTTATGTGCTTAAGGAATAATATTATGAGTAACTATTTAGATAAATTTGTAGTCGTATTCATCGACGACATATTGATTTACTTGAAGAATAAACATGAACATGAAGAACACCTAAGAATAATTTTACAAATGTTGAGAGAATAAAAAATGTTTGCTAAGTTTAGAAAATGTGACTTCTTTTAAGATGTAATTCAATATCTAGGACACATAGTGTCTAAGGATTGAATATATGTCGACCCCGACAAGATTAAGGCTATCACTGAATGGCGAGTACCTAAAAATGTAAATGACATAAGATCATTCATGGGGATTATGGGTTATCATTGAAATTTTATTGAAGGATTTTCGAAGATATCCAACCCCATAACTTCACTACAGAAGAAAGGTAAGAAGTTTGATTGGAATGAAAAGTGTACAGAAATATCTAATAAACTAAAACACTTGTTACCACAACCCCTATCTTAAAAATTGCTAATACTTTTAAGGATTTTGTCGTATGTACCGACACATGTAAGGAAGGGTTAGGCGGGGTGTAAATTCAAGAGAACTACGGTGTGGCCTATGAATCTAGAAAATTAAAAGAACATGAAAAGAAATATGCTACAAACGACTTAGAACTTGCTACAATTATACATGCATTAAAGATGTGGCGACATTACCTCATCATAATTTTTTTTTTGCTAATGTCAGATAACATAAGTTTAAAATACGTGTTTGATCAACAAAATCTAAATGATAGACAAGCTAGGTGGTTGTATTTCTTAAGTGAATATGACTTCAAATAAAACATGTAAATGGGAAAGAAAACAAAGTTGCAGACACTTTAAGTTGTCATTCAAATTTACTATTTGCAAGCAACAATTATGAATCATATTTGGAAAATCAGATCTTAAATGCAGAAAAATATGATAAAGA
Organism: Pseudotsuga menziesii; assembly: GCA_001517045.1. NCBI lineage: Eukaryota > Viridiplantae > Streptophyta > Pinopsida > Pinales > Pinaceae > Pseudotsuga > Pseudotsuga menziesii. The sequence continues at coordinate 488,102 of LPNX010085906.1, forward strand.
ATACCACAATTTAAAGGAAAAGACTGCTGAAAATGAAAAGAACCGAATAAAAATAGATTTCAGTTTGAATGGAAGAGGATTACTACTGCATAAAAACATATTGGATATACCAAATACAACAGAAATCAAATTAACTTTTAGGAATGAGTTACACAAACGACCCTATTCAAGTCACCCTGGATACTAGAAGATGATCACCATGATCAGAAATGACTTCCCTTGGCCTAGCATGAAAAAAGAGGTAGCAGAATATTTAGCTCGCTGCACTAAATGCCAACGAGTAAAAGAAGAACACCAACATCCAACATGATTACTGCAACCGCTACCCATTCCATATTGAAAGTGGGAAACAATCAACATGGATTTTATAACATGTCTACCTAAAAATTTTAGGCAGCATGACTCAATCATGGTCGTAGTTGATAAATTAAGTAAGAAACTCATTTTATTCCAGTAAAATCTACTTATAAGGTTGTTAACATCACATATATTTTTATGAAAGATATTTTTAGGTTACATGGTATACCAAAGGTAATAATCTCAGACAGAGATGTAAAATTTACAGGAAATTTTTGGGAGGCTTTGTTTAAAGGACTAGGCACACAATTGAATTTCAGCACTATGTATCATCCACAAACGGATGGAAAAACTGAAAGGGTAAGCCCAGTCCTAGAGGACATGCTTAGAATGAATGTAATGGACAAACCAGGTAAGTCAAAAGATTATTTGCACTTAATAGAATTTTCTTACAATAATCACTTTCAAATATTAGCTAGAATGAGTCCTTTTGAGATTTTGTATGGACACAAATGTAATACTCCAATTTATTGGAGCATACCAGTTGATAGGTTAATGTTAGGACCTTAATTATTAAAAGATATGGAACTAACCATGAAACAAGTACCAAAATATTTGAAAGTTGCCCAAGACAGGCATAAAGTTATGCCGACTTAAAAATAACTCCTCAATAGTTCCATGTAGGTGATCATGTGTATATAAAGGTAAATCCTAGGAAAATCTCTCAAATACTAGGAAAGTATTCAAAATTGGCACCGAGGTTTTGTGGGCCACTTGAAATTTTATCTAAATTAGAGTTGGTTTCATACCAGTTATCCCTACCACCTACTATTAATGTACAAAATGGTTTTCACGATTCCATTTTGAATAAATGTGTTCATGATGCTACTCATGTGATCGATTGGAATGTTATACAGATGGAACCCAAAGGAGAGTTCCAGGTAGGACCATAGCATATTCTCGACAAGAAAGAACTTTTACTCTGGAATCATACCATCGAACAAGTCAAGGTGCAATGGAAGCACCTTAGTCTAGAAGAGTCCACTTGGGAATTGGAAAGTGATATGCAGGAGGAATATCCAATCCTATTTCAAGATGAAGAGATGGAACAATAAAGAAAAAAATGGTAACACTAAGGACGATGTTATTCTCTAAGGGGAGGCGTATGTAATACACAAAGATTTAATAAATTGTTATTAAATTCTTTTAGAATATTTTATTATATTATTTTAAATATTTTTGACAAGAAGTCAAAAATAAAAACAAATGTAATGGATTATTCTTCTATTAATAAAATGTATTGGAGGGGACATAAATGAAATAGTTGTTGAAGAGTTTTTGTTGGGCCATAAGAGGAAAATACAAGTGGTTGAAGCTCTTGAGTGAGAACTGAAGGTGCGGGAGGCATCTTCCTAAAAATCAGGTCACCACTCCTTGTTGAGTGCTAAAGAGTAGGAGGCTCATATAAATGACCAAGTCCTAGGAAAAATACTATATAATAGTATGTCCATTAGCAAGCAAGAGGATAGCATTGGACGGGGAATTAAATATGATAATGCAAGAGATAGCGCATTAAGTGGATTTTTCTCTTGTGGTTCAACGAACAGGATCGGGGGTTCTGGAGCAAGTGTTACTTGGATGATCTAAGAATTAGTTGGGAGGAACGACTATTTCATTTTTGTTTTCCCGATAGTGGTTCCAGGTTCCTTGTCCTATTTCTTAAGTGATTATAACTAGTTATCGTAGGATGTCCATTTTAACTTTGAATCACAACTATTTTCTTTTAGCAGGAATTATTTATGCATATGTATATAGAAATGATCTATTATGCATGTGAATTAAGTATTGATCTAATGTGCATATGAATTAAGTAATGGTCCATTATGCATATAAATATAATATGGATTTATTATGCATCTATTCAATAATCATTCCTATTATGTTTCCAAACCTAGATATTCTTTTCTGTTATTATATTCATGCCTGTAAAATAATCGGATTTAGTATTTGTAGGGTTCCTAATGAATCTATGTTTGGGAATTCATAAATGGATTGAGACTTCATATCCTATGTGTTGATTAAACATTTAAAACAAAATAAATCGAATAATATGCCCATGCATTCTTCTGCATAAACTAATAATCAATAGTACTAGAATCTGGCTAAGAGCCAAGAAGCCTCCTTAAAACTATGACATAATAAAATTTATCTCTTTTCATAAGTCCTCGTTACATATCCAGAATGCTCAGATCGATATTGATCGTGTTCCAAGGGAATATCTACATATACGCTATATAGAATTATAAATATATATTTATAGAATATATGAAATTATAAATAACTAGTCATGCAAATTATTGTAATCATAAAATATCTAACCATTCAAATAGTGAATCATAAATATCAGATTACTAATTGAATAGCAGTCCCCGACTGAGTCAAGGGTATCAAAATAACAACTATGATTGTTGTACGCATCTAGCTCCTATGCCCAGCTAAAACCAGTATTAAATATTTACCTTATTAAAACCAAATATACTACAAAGCTCGAATTAAGATTTCAGATCTATTACTTTTAAATTAAAACTAACTAATTATCAATGTGTGGCAGTAACCCCATTGTAGATGGAAACCTTGGTAAAAAACAAATCTAGTAACATAAACTATCAATGAAGACATAAACAAAACCTCATACAACTTAATGGTACAGACCGTGAGCAGTCATCCTAACTAAATTACATATTTCCAATTCAAACGCCCAAGATATTCTCTTAATTGGGGAATATTCCAAATCCAATACATGGAAGTAAGACCATTGAAGGATGGAAACAATTGCATAAACAGAATTCATACAAGTATATTAATAGCCACAATATAAATTGTGATAGGCAATATTCTAAATTCCAGTAATACATACAAATCACACAAGTAAGAAATTGGCAAAGACCCTATGGGTCGCATTAATCATTTAAACATTAATAACATCAAATGTCAAGGAAAATGAATTCACATTCCTTGTGGTTGTAAGACCATCTACAATGGCATCCACCATATTTTAAAAACCTTAGTATTTAAATAAGTTACAAGCTTACCGAAGTGGTGGTAATCCCATCCACGATGGTAACCATGATAATCTCTTAATCTATAGAACAAGAAACATACGCACATAACCAGTTAAAAAAAATGTTGGAACAAAGAGGTTGTGAATCCCTCTGTCCATTAGAGTATAAACCCCTCAGGTTGGAACCAAAAGAAACCCAGTAACTTATCTTACAAAGAGGCGGAGGCATGAACCTTCGTCACGGCTCCAAGACCCAACCAAGAGCCATCTACAACAATTAAACATCAGGTTAGTCAGTGACCAGGTATAAATAAATAAAAAAACTAGAATTAAAGAGAGTAAGGTTTCATTATGTTACCTTGTCGTTTGAAGACGCTGGCTTGGGAGGATGTGATCCTATCTCCATCCTTGCCGGTGTTCCTAGAACTATAACCAATCACCCATAGTTAGAACCATATTTAATTGTAAAAATAAAAGAACAGTATTAAAACAAGTGTAGTTCTCTTTACCTTGTTTGATTTGCAGATAGGGAGAGGGGTCGGCTCCTCTTGGATGCCTTATCCCTCCTCTGCCTACAAAAGGATTATAAACTTCAGTCCCTGCAAACTTGAGAGTTAAATAAACACATTAACACATATTTGCATAGTTAAGAAGTTTTTTCCTTACCTAGTAAGAGGTAGCTCGAGGATGAATATGGCGACCAAGTGAGATTCGCAGCAAACCAACAAGCTATGGGTGACCATTAGCACCAAGAAGACCTCCTTTACACCTTAGAAATCAACCAGGAGGAATGTCATTAACCACTAACAGGTTTTTACACCAAGAACCTTAAAATTAGACATGACAAGGAAAAGCCTCCACTCCCAGATCTTACATACCAAATAACTACAAATGAAGGTATCAGACAAAACTATCAACACACTAAACCCTAGAATAACCTTGGAAATCATGTTGTATAGATGGACGACCGATATTCATTCTCAAGCAAGCCTTTAATTCTTGGATGTGGTGTCAACTCGTAGCTAGGAGAACACTTTAAGTCTCACGCCAAGCCACAGTAAAAACTTTACAACCATCATAACACATGGCCGATATCAATCATAACCAGGGTAATTTTTAGGGGTGAAACTTCACCAATTGGCTATTTTTTGGGTTTTTTTCAAAAAACTAAATTCACTATTTGGTGTCTAATATCGCCTATATTTACAAAAAATATGTTTTTGTATCATAATATTCTCCAAACGTTACACATTTAAGTGTTAATTCTATGTTTCATATTTAATATTCGCCTACCTATCTATAAACATGTTTCTTCAATCCAGAAAAAACACCTAAAATACTATACTTAAGTATAATATTAGAATCCTTAAAAAATACCCTGATCATAGAATTTCAATCATTGCATTCAAACCAAATTTAGACTATGGCATAAACCCCATAGTCCATAATAAATTTCAACATTTAAATCACCACTTTAATCATGTTATGTTAGCCCTTGCGCATTAGGACCAAGATTATACCTTGGGTCCTTTCCAATGTTTTTATTGCCTTGCGCTTTAGGACCAAAGTTAAGCCTTGGGTCCTTTAAAGCCTTATTACATGTATACCCATAGTCTCCCAAGTTTTTGTTTCACACAACCAAAGGCATCATTCCTTAAGATTTTAGGCGGGAGATGAAGACCAAGACTTAGCCTTAGGGTTAAGCAAGCCTTTTGTAAACCATTAACAAGATAAACGTAAAAGAAACAAAACATCACCTTCAGGTATGATGACAACATGCCTCTAATATTGTAAACATCCACACTTGTGCAACCTATCAAAGAGTTATTTAGAAATTATGTAAGCGACTATACAAAGCAACAACAAATTTACTCATGCGATTGTAACTATTACTTGCTAGGAACATAAAGATGTTCTTACATAGATATACGTGTATCAAATTTTTTTATATTAAATTTAGAGGTTCAGGACAACAACCTTCCAAACCTACACTTATTATTTGCCTCATAATTTCAAGATTATGCTAAAATTCTTAATTTTCATTATAAATTAATATTTAAAATTTAACAAAAATATTCACACACAAATATAAACTATTTTTTACAAATGTAAAAATATGCGTTAGCAATTTATTCATGTTGATACACTTGAACTAATATAAATATATGCATTATATCTCATAATATTAAAAAAACTATATTTCACGTATTCATATAAAACTTTTACAAGTAAAATTTATCCATATCTTATTATTCCCTGCAAGCAGGAAATTATGTAACCCCTTGGGTTTTGGAAGTCGTGCCATAGCAAACACAGGTTTTTATGCAATGATTTTTCCTAAATATCAACCAGTTTTTATAAGTTTTTGCACTACATCCTCTTATTACCAAAACACCTTTTTATTATGGCTATACTGACGCCTCTGGCATATTAGGTGCACGCAGTTCTGGGTATAGATTTTGACAAGTTACACCTCGCTCCCTTCGTGGTGCAGAGAACGCCATCTGACATATCTCACACCTACTCCCACAGGGATGTCATGACAATCTGCATGCAACAACCATGCAATGTGTTAGCAACATAAATTAATCTATGCATCCTCAATCTTCTGGTTGTGGAATGCAACAACCATGAAACCTGTCAGCAACATAAATTAATCTATGCATCCTCAATCTTCTGGTTGTGGAATGCAACAACCATGAAACCTGTCAACAACATAAATTAATCTATGCATCCTCAATCTTCTGGTTTTGGAATGGATCGTTGATTTTTCCACAGCTCATCTGCAGGTGGAAAACTTGGAAATCATTATGAAATGTGCAGACGTTCTCAAAGCCGAGTATGATCATCCGACGATTCCGTTTCTGGTGTTGAAGGCATACGTAAGTGTTTTTTTTCACTAAATAATGGATATTACTGTCTTAGTAGAAATATTCATAGCGAATCGATATAGTGTTGCTCACATAACCATTTGCCAAGGTAAATATACGGAGTACACTATCTAAAAATATATAAAATAAAGATTGTGAATTACCTTTTCTCTGAACGTCAATAAGGCTTGCTTGGTATTGCAGACAAGCGTTTGTTATATATGAAAAAAAGTTGCAAAGCACAGAAGTGGATGAGTTTATCTATCACAAATTACTAGTGCATCCTGTGCTCGCCTGCCACTTGAAGTAAGTAATTAAGTAATTTGCATCTGGTAATATCTCTCAGTTGTATCCCTTTAAATGTTGGCAAAGACTTGTTTCTCATGATTCTAATTTGTAGTCATGATATGTGATTTCAGTCTCAAAATCGTTTTCATCATGGGAGGCAGAGAAGGCACCACAACTCGGGAGGTATTAAGGCACAAGAACATCACGAAAGCAGTGATGTGTAACATTGATAAGGTCTAATCGCACATCTCCATTAACTTATGGTTTTATTTCTTTTATTTTGAATTTTTCTGGACTTAAATAAAACGTTGCTTCCAGGATGTTGTTGATTTTTGCCACAAATACCTTGTCGTGAACAGAGAAGCGTTCTGCAGTTCTATCCTTGAGCTCATTATGAATGATGCTAGGTAATGAATTTTTAATGCTTCATTTTCGCAAACTATACTTTATACTTCTTAGGTTCCTGCTAAAGTTTAAAATTTTAATCGAAATTATTCAATGCAAGCCTGAGCACGATAATAGAGATGAATGATTCGACGTCATAATAGGAAGGAGGTCCTTGTTATCAATTGCACACAAAATATTTCTATGAGCTTGTTCTAAAGCCAAAGGTGAGCCACATAGGAGTGTTCGTTACTCATCTATAACATCACAATAAAATAGCTCAAATTATTATAAAAACTATTTCTTGACAGTATTCTATTGCTGCGTCACTTCGTACATCAATTAACAAGATAAATAATAAGTTGATAATAACAAGGCATTCTTCTAGAAATACTTCTAGGAGTCTCATCGATAATTGCATATGACTTCAATTCAAGGTTTGAGTTTCATAGACAGTTCTATTCATTTAATTTAAATTCTAAAAAATATCAAGTTAGAGGAGCAGTTGATCTCCTCACTCATTGAAGTTTTTGAAATCAGCGCGGCACGACCAATAGTGTTATAGAAGGAAAATTCTGTTAGAATTCGACATAGCTACTGCTGAGAAGCTTTTTGTTTTCGATAATCTTTCCTTTAAATTTAAAATAAAATCCATCGAATCGGCGTCAACTTTAGGGAATAGAAATTCAATATAAATATGTAGAAGCTTAGGGAGAATGTTTGCATGAAACAGATTCCATCCAAATTTGGGAAGAATTATTTTCTATGCTTTGCTTAATATGTCAGCTTTGTCCATTACTGTTATGATTAGCTAATTCTTAATTCGACTACTGATATCCTTCTGGATGGACTGTGACGAGATGGACCCCGAGGCATCTTAACACACACAGAGTTATTTTCATCCATATACAACACGTTAAGATAGGTTTTCAAGTGTAAGCTACCAGGGACCTCATCTATTTTTTTTAGCATACTTCGTATAAATTGATCAAATCAAATGAAACGTGTGATTGAACGTGTCGACCTACACTGCTCACATTTCATCCTTGGCCAACACGTGGAGATGGGTTGTGGTACTAGAATATTTTTGATCCTAAGCTTTAAAATTATATAACGGAAAACGAAATTATCTACACATGAGGGTTTGTTCTTTTTCTTTTGGTAAAAGTCATTAAGATATCTGATTCAAACTGTAAAGGCCCTACAGTTATGACTTGAAATTTTGATCAAACATCAGCCGTGGAAGTGAGATATGTTTGGTACAATACATTTGGTTCTTATTCTTAAAATTTCTTGCTTAGTAAATTTAATTTAAATTTGGATTTCGCAAGAATTTTTTTTTAGAAAAATTGATTGTCTATAAGTTTAATAGATTAAGATTTAAAATATTTTTTCTTTAATTTGTTTTTAAATAAATTTATACTAGTTTTGATTTTTAATAGATGATAATTGACCAACCAAGGTGTCATGTTGATAATGGAATAACTGATAATTGACCAACCAAGGAGTCGTGTTGGCCCATGGGATGATCGTACACAATGGGGTCCCACCCTAAAGAAAATGGCTTCCATTATATTCTAAATGCATTTTCTACACTAGAAATGGCTTCTAGGATTCATAGCTTATGCCTCACATGACATGTCATGTCTTAAGATGTATTTTTAATCCACTATAATGAACCTGGTATGTAAATTCCTAGCTTAGATTGGGCACTTTGGAAAACCAAAATTTTACTTGTACGGTACAACTCTAAAACATTAGTATAAGTTTGCAATTATGCAGTGAGGACAACCACAAAACCCTTGGAATAACAACACAAAACAATGTTTCTAGCCAAATTAAAAGTGTGTGTTAGTTGAGATATTGACCTTCAATTTTATGGTAGATAGTCTAACAAAATTTGAATTTATATCCACTAGAAATTGTGTAAAAAACACAAATGAATTATATATTTTGATTTCCAATTCTATTCTTACAACTATAGAGTTGTACGAACAATGCAATTTTGAGGTTGATGTAGATGCCAAGAGATGCATTCAACTTGTTGTAGTTGCAACATTTTTCCCAAAATTCAAAAAAAAAATTGGACCCTCCTTTAATTCGTTTTGCTCAGCTTTTTGGTTTTGCTTGATGTTTGCGTAAAGATTACTTTGATGCCAGTGAGTTTTTACGGTTTGATTTGATTTTTCCTTACCATCGAAAGCATGTGAGATTTTGTGTCGGGAGTCCAATTATCTTCATGGCCGTCATTGCGGAAAAGAACAGAACATCAAGTCTGAGTCAAGTGTATTTGGGTTCCGATGCATTTTTTTTTATTGGCAGTTGTTCTGAGATCCCGTTGGAACCTTTGTCTATCCGTCTTCCGCCATTGCGGAGAAGGTACTATGAAGTTTTCCGAGAGTTGTTGTATCCTCTTCTGATCCCCGTCGTTGTTGACTCGCAGATCCTTTGTATTTCGGCTTTCGTTGTTGCGGCTTTAGAAAGCACTATCTTTCCACTGTAGTTGGATTTTGTTTTCCGCACGACCGTTATCTTTTGGTTGAAGTCATGTTTGTTTTTACTCTGATTTGTGCTGGTCTGCGGAACTTGGTTTCTTTTACAGGTTCGTCGTTGCGGCTCTCTAACCATCTATTACCCCGAAGCCTTAGGCTCACGAGCTCCAATGCGAGTGTTGATTGGTTTTTCCGCCGATGCCATTATGGGTTTCTTGGTTGTTTCATCATCCGCCGTTGCGGAGGCAATGTTGATAAGATCGCCGATCCCTTAGTCTTTTGCCGCCCGATGATCTTATTTTTCCCACCGATTGCATGCTGACCGCGACGTATATATGTTGGGTTTGGGGGTTTATTATTTTATTGTATTTTGGCGATTTCCCTGTGCTGTCATTTTCGCTCGAGCAGACCAAGGCTTTCCTTGTCGGTACCTTCGCTCCTAGGTGGCTCCGCCGTGGAAGTTTACCGATTTTCCTCTACCAGTCGGGCAACACAGTGCCAGGTAGGCCCTTATATGGGTTTTACCGTTTCGTTTGATTGGTCGAGCTATTTTTGTTGTCTCCACGATTAGTGGTTACATAGGTTTTCCCGTCCTGGCCTGTATATATATTCAAGTTAAATAGTATGGCTGCCCGGTGCAGGGGGGTGTTTGTGGTTTTGCTTGATGTTTTCTTTTGTGGCCGTTATGGTTTTGTAGCCCACACTCGATTGCTGGGGAAGCCGATGCAGACGAGCGTTACGCTGTCTGCACCAGTTTCCCCTAGTCTGTGTTTAGCCATCCGGGGAGGGATTTCATGGTTTTCTTACGAGATGCCAAGGTTTTGTTTTATTGAATCGTCACCCTCGCTTTTGTGAACCAGGGTCGCAACGTTGAAGGTGTTAAACTCGAATCCGAACCCCGGAATAGTTTAGGTTAGAATGCATTACCTAGTCAGGCAGTGAGGCAAGCATTTTTACAGCAAGTATCTTCCTCTTCTTGTTTATGAGTTAAGTGCGCTATCAGTGCAGTGTCCTCACTTGGGATTAGACACCTTTTTTCTTCTGCGTAGCGTTTAGGTCGTAGCGCCGAGAGGGGGTTTCAAGACTGTGTTCTTGTTGAAGAGAGGAGGGAGATATTTGTCGTTCTTGAAGGGCCGTGATATTCTAAGTTAAATCTACAAATGTTAGTCGAGAGATGGTTTTAGCCTTTTCGGCAGATTAATTTTATGTGGGAACTTGGTTTTTTGAGCATTGTTTGTTTATTCTTCATAGCTGCACTCATGTTTATCATAGACGAGGTAAAATGCTTATACAGTTCGTTTTCATTTTGAATGTTATCTAGGAATAACCCAACAGAACCTAAAAGCAATATCTGTGTATAACAGGAAAATTCTTCAGAATCCAAGATGTCTAAACGTCAGAAGAAGAAGGCTCCCGTAGTAGAAGAGGAACTCGAAGTCGAGATCGTTACCAAAGTTGAATACACCTACGAGGACACCAAATGCATAGTGAGTGTGGAACCCGAATATCAATGGGGGGGAGTTTATAGATTAATTTCACGCTGAGAAGTACCTGACATAGGTTTGGAAGAAGAAACCATCTATGCCAATATAGAGAGATCTGCATTGATGAAAATTGCTACCAGACCTGAGCTTTTTCCATGCTCAGAGGTGATTGGGTGGATTCTTCCCAGGGTAGATGTAACCACCATGATTTTGGCAAATGTTGATAAACAGGGTTACGCTGCTTATAGCCCTGGGTATGTAGCACTAGCCTACCACTTACCAGAAGCACAGGTGTACTTGACTGAGGACTAGATGAAGGCAATTAAGATGGACCTAGTCGAGACACTGAAGAGAATGCTAATGCCTGGCAAGAACGTTAGAACTAGGCCGACCGGGGAATATGATACTACCAATCTAAGAACCCCTTATAGGTTCATTGCCCTGATGCTGAACGGGATTTTCGGGAGGGCCCACGGTAAAAGCTTCAAGTTAGAGTGGGTGCCTATCATTTTCTATGTTGCAACACAAGGGACAGTGTTCAACTGGGCAAACATTGTGTCCAACAGCCTCTCAGCCTTCATTGCATCAGCATTAGGAGGGGTGTCCCAGAAGAGATCAGAGTTCTACATGAGCTCTATACTGATAGATTGCATACTATGCAACCAACCCTTCCCCCATCTGAGGTGTATCTGGGACCGGGAGAGAACACCAGTCTACTCAGCATACAAGCCACTGTGGGCACACAAATACCACAGTCACTATAGGGAAGTGTGTGAGCACTTCATTATGCCATTGTATACCTTGATTTTCTAGAAAGAGTGCAATTGCATGTCAGAAGAGGCATTGTAGGTGATTGAAGAATATACAGACTATTACTTAACTGAGGATGGATTTATTTCAGGATGTTTGGATGCTCTAGAGCACCCTCACTACTGCCTAAGTATGCCACTGACTATGTAGTCCACAAAGAGGCAGTTAGACAAGTCTTTTTAGAAGGCATAGGGAGCTTTCTGTTTGAACATAAGAAAGTAGCCTACCCTCGTTTGCCATTCAGGTTGGGAAGCTATAAGTTTACAAGGGTGAAGAAAGCGGACGAATTTGTGAAAGAATTGGGGAAATTCCATTTTGGGGAAATGCGTTTCCATAGGAATGATTCCTAGAATAAAGTGGCAGAGCACTGCAGAGAGGCGAATGTACATTTTGAATACACAAGCCACTGGGACAAAGAAGAATCCATTTTCTGCAGTGCACAAAATATAAGAGCCTTAAGAAGAAGGTTTAAGAAGAAAATCACCACCAAAGGCGGAAAGGGACAGGATGAGCAAGAAAAGACAGAGGAGGAAGAAACTAGGAAAATAAATGAAGATGCTAGGAGACTAGCACAAGAGGCCGAAGTTGGCTCAAAGGTGAGGAGGAAGAGAAGAGAAGAGCTGCACAAGAAGCAGCTAGAAAGGTAGAAGAAGCTGCCAAGAGCGAGGAAGAGGAAAAGAAAAGAAAGATGGATGAGGAACCGAAGAAGCAGGAAGTAGAAAAGCTAAAGCTGACAGAGACAGTGACAGAGCAATCAACTTTCAATACAGCAGACAATCAGGCTTAGGACTTGGGGAACCCTGATATTCAAGATCCTGAGGCAGCTGCTGGCAGCACACCAGGACAGGCTATGGTCCCCACCCTTAGGCTAATCCATTTTGAGCAGAAGAAAGGGGAGGAGGTACTGGATTTCAACACTATCTTCTATGATAGGGAAAGGAAAAGGATAGTGAAGAGGACTGATAGAAAGGTCGAGACTGGAGAGCAGGCAGGTAAAATCATAAATGAGAAGACTATAGTATATGGGACAGATAAGGACCCCAGATTCACCATCAGAGCTGGGGTTGCATTGATCCATGCTTCTGAGGACAATGTAGATCGGATATTGACTGATCTTGAACAATCAAAGAAGTCTACTGCCCAACTAAAGGACACCCTAAGAAGAGAGAGAGAGGTAAGTAGCAACTTGAAAAGAAAGTTTGAGGACATACAACATGAGATAAAGTCTTCAAAAGCTGAGCTCCAATCCCTCAAAGTAGAGAAAAAATATCTGGAGGCTGCCCAAGGAATTGCAGCAGGAATGTCAAGGGTTAAGGACAAAAAAGGAGTAGCTGCTAGGTAGGATAGGGGAGTTGGAGCTGCAGAAAGCTACCTTGGAGGGATCTGAGAAGCAATCTCAGGGGAAGAACGCAGAGCTTAAAGAACAGATTACCTCGTTAACAGTAGCTCTAGAAGAGGCCAAGGAACAGCAGGTCAATCTTCAGCCTTTCAAGGAGCACGTTCTAGCGTAGAGGAGCAAGATGCACCAGTTGCAAGTGGCCATAGAGGAAGAAAGGTGCAAGGTCTTGCAGGTGGAAAATCGACAAGAAGAGATTTTGGAAACCTCTTCATATTTTGTTGACAGATCGTAGGACATCTTAGAAGTCCTGACAGGAAGGATGGCGAGATTATAAGCGAATGAAGAAACCCCTGTAGAAATTCCATCAAAAGCTCAACAAGCCCTGAGGAAAGACTATGATTTACTAGAGTTTGCTATAAACACAGCCGAGGAATTCAAGAAGGCTATCAAGAAGACAAAGGGGGCTTGTGCAGAGTTCTTTAGGATACTTTTGATCACTTATAATCATTGCCAGGTTTAGGCTGAACAGAGAATGGATACCTTTCCAGACCACGGCCTGTTTTTGGAGATTTTGCAAAGAAGATATCAAGAGTACGAACAAAGGATACAGCACATTAAAGCTTTAGATGAGAAGACCCTAAGGAATGAAGTAGATCATTCCGTGGTTAGTGTGCAGTTGTTAGAAGACCAACTTCGCCTAAGAGCAGCCAGAATAGAAGTCATAAGAAATCAGGCTGCTAAATTTGAAATAAATATTCGTTTCCTAGAACCTTCTGAGTTCGAAAGTATTGCCTTAGAGGCTTCAGCATGGAAGATGAATAGTCAAGCAGGACCCTCCTCATGAGCACTTTATTCATTTTATTGTAATGTATTGTAATTTCTGTAAGCACTTAATGAAAGAAAATATGGGAGGTGAAGAGTTGGGGAAGCCCAAAAGTCATTCGTGGGCAGCCCAATAGTTTTGTTCTTTTTGTATAAATATAGAAGAGTGAGATAAGAGAGGGACTTTTTCCTAGTTAGATTGGTGAAGACATATTGTAAGAAGAACTATTTCCTTTTGCAATAAATAATTACAGTTTGCCTGTTGGAGAAAGCTTGGTGGAATGTTCAAATGTTATGCTATGGATTTGTTGAAGATGAACTATTTCGTTTTTAGCTTTTTGTCCATTAACTGTGAGATCGTTCTAACTCTTTGAACCTATGTTCTTGTATGAGTGATCTCTAGTTTATTTTATGAAAATTTCCACTATGAGTAATGAATGTTGTTCATAAACAATTGGCTATTTGGTTGTTCAAATATCTTTAAATGTTCATGTGTTGGAAAGAAGTATCAGCTATTTGTGGTTTTTTTCATAATGCATGCACAAAATACATTACTCATTAATAAGTGATAATCTTGCTCCCTAGGGATAGGTTAGGTAGTTAGTTTTAATTTCCTCCTGTGTGTGATTTAGATGCAAGAGAGTCCAAGACGAGAGGTAAGAACCTGTGCATCAAATTGTGAACACTCCTTGCATTCTCAATCAATCTGCATTTTAGATAAGCATTTGCATGTCATACTTAAAACTAAAAACACAAAAATATACACGGTGGACCGGGCCGCAACCGGTAAAACCTTTTATTTTTGTTACTTGACCTACGGTAGCCGGACCGCAAACCAGACGGATTCCCCACACCAAACAGTCACGGGCTAGTTAGGAGCGTTGACTGGGGAGAATCCCTTTTTGTTGTTGCCTACGATTTTCCAGGCCTCAACACAACTATAAGACAATAAAACTCCTCCCTGCACTTATAAACATGATTGAATATCCTTGAAATTTAGTATATGCATCCAATTAAAATAGCATACAAGTTAGTTTGATTCCATAGATAGGGGTTTACAGTGAAAACAATAATTTTAATTATTTTGGTTAACAAAGTTTCTCTTAATAAGCAAAGGTGATGGTTTTTCAAGTCAACAGTCAATACATGAAGAACAAGCTGAAAGTAATTTTGTTTCCCTTTTTGCATAGGGTAAGTCAGAAAGTCCAAAAAAAAAACTCTACGCCCTCTCTAGCAAACTCCTCATTTACCTGAACTTAAACTTGCTCTAAGTTTTACAATCTTAAGGGTAGGGAATATGCAGCATAGCTGCTATGCCTTGTTCTTATTACTAATTAGTTTTCTAGATTTCTTCTCACACATTATATTGTCATTAACTTGTATTTTATTTTTTATTTTTATTTATTTATTTATTATTATTATTATTATTATTATTTCATAGTTCTTGATTTTAAAAGGTATTTCATAAGTTTTAAATTAAATTTTGTTTCTTATGACTATTCTAAGTTTAAATTTATTTATAGGTTTTCTGACATGACCTCTTGTTAAAAGGTGTAAAATATATTTATCTGTAGGTTTCTAACATGATCTCTTATTTTTGTTAAAAGATATTTAAAACATATTTTTGGGGGTTTAATTGGTTAAATTGAGTTTAAATTTTATTTTTGATTTTTTTTAAATTGAAAGACATTTAAAAATTTGACAACTAAGACTAGATAGTTATTTTTCATTAGAATCCAGAATTTAACTATGTTTTAATAGTTAATTTTATGATAGAAATAAATTCAAAACCTTCAAAACCCCCTTGGTACCTAGAAATTCCAAAACTTGTGAGCTATAATCTGATCCAATATTTCCAGAATAACTCCCAAATTTTTTTGTTTGTCCAACCCAAAATGTCAAATTATTAAAATAATCGGTTAAGCTATGTTTAAATTTTACTTTGAAATTTGGTTATAAGAAAAGGGCCTATGGACCAAACTCGAGTCTTACCTCTCAACCATGTATAATAAATTATTTCGAGAGGCTCATGTTTCGAACTTCATCCCAACGCGTAGTTTATAAAGGCCCACCCCAAAGCCACGGATTCGGTTTATGCGTTTAATGTTACTGAGAACACTAGATTGCATGTGATCAAGGCCCACCCCAAAGATGATCATTATGGATGCCCCAGAAAAAGGACGTACATTATATATGAATTTTGGGTGTAAATCATCTAAATTTTAAAATTTAGCTTATTTTTATTAGGATTTTTAATTTTTTATTATTATAAATTAACATTTTAAAATTAATGAAAATATTCACACACAAATATAAACTATTCTTTATAATTATATGCGAAAACAATTGAAATAATATAAATATATAAATTGATCCTATAATATTGAAGAAAAAACTAGATTGGACATATTCATATAATAAAAGTTCTATATATTCTTATAGCTAACTGTTGCTTTATTAGATTTCTTCTTCCACACTATATTGTCATGAAGTTGTCTTCACCTTTTTGTTTGTATTTCATAAGATTTGTTTTTAAAAGGTATTTCATAAGTTTTGTTTTTTCTAATCATTTTAAGTTTACAATTTACTTGCAGGTTTCCAACATAACCTATTCTTTTGGTTAAACAATGTTTAAATTTTACTCGACTTCTTCTTCTGGTTAAACTATGTTTAAATTTTTCTTTAACCTCTTTTTTTTGGTTAAATGATGTTTAAATTTTATTTTGACCTCTTCCTCCTGTTAAAATATGTTTAAATTTAAATTTTACTCTTGACCTCTTCCTCGTGTTAAATTTAAATTTTACTCTTGACCAAACTCGAGTCTTATCTCTGAACTATGTATAATAAATTATTTCTAAATGCGCATGTTTCGAAGTTCATTCCAACAACTAATGTTACATTTAATAGTTATTTGGACCATTCATTTTGCTAAGTTGGAAAAATCAGGCTTAAACGTTGTCCTTGCATGAAAAAGAATTGGCTACTTGATTCCGCATCAATTCTCAAGCTAATCACAATTGGATTTTCAATTGAAAGTGGTTTATAAAGGGGCGTGGTTCCAATAAACTAGCCACAACCATATTAATAAGATTAATGTTATATATTTGACATATTGATAATGTTTTTTTACTAAAGAATGTGCCAATTACCTATATCTAATAGTTAAGCTAATATAACAACCACATAATTTATGGTTTTTAATAGGAGATTCCATGCACTCTATGACAACAAATGATGGAATATTCTATGACAAGTATGAAAAATTCAGACCTTCTTGCTAACATATGAAAAATATGACATTATAGGGCTAAAAATATCCACCAAGAGGTCGAATTTTGGAGTTAGAGGCAGCCATTCGAATTGGGGAAATAATTGGAGCATGAAGAGGAAGACAAGTGTCATATGAGTTACTAATCCACTAAGATGAGTTGGAGGAAGCCCATGGAGGGGAATTCGACCTTAGAAGGCCTCATGAAGTTAATAAAATGATTTCATGAGGAATTATAATAGATTTTGATCATTTGATAATTTTCCTTTGGCATTTTGGAAAGCACTAGCTTGTCCATTGCATGGTGAGTGCTTAATCTCCCTGCTTGTGAACCAACTTTGAGGGAGTTGGATTCCTTTCCATGTTGGTTGATGGAGAGGCTATTCAAACCTCTCATTTCATATTAATTAAGGAGTTTTAGTTTCATGTTGAAGGTCCATACAGTCGAATTCTCATCTATCTCCCTATTCCCTCATTCCTTCTTCTCTGTTCCCCCACACTCACACTTGATGGCGAACTTGTTGGAGTGATTCTTACGCCTTGCTGAGGATAGATGATTGCCAAGATTTTATTTATGATGTATGTCTGTGTAATATCATTTACATGTTCTTAATAATTTGAAATATTAATAATACACATGTTAGAGACTCGCATTCCCATGTTCTTGAATAAATAGTTTTCATGGATTTGGCTTCAATATTGAAGTAGCTTTATATCATATTTGTATGAGGACATTTATATGAGTTTTATGATGATGGGGAAGAAATATATGATTTATCTCTCTGTAATATTATGTACACATTCTCTATAAGTTGAAACATTAGAAATACATGTATGAAAAGCTTGCATACTTAAGCCCGTGTATCACTAGTCTTCATGGATTTTGGCTTCAATCTTGAAGTAGTTTTATACAAGATTTGTATGAGATATATTCTATGAGTTTGAGGATGCAGTGACGGTAATATATGATGCATTACTCTGTAATTTCATGTCTATATCCTATATGGTTATAAATCCAAGAAACTCATGTGTGAAAAGCTTGCATTACCATGCCTTTGAATCACTAGTGTCCATGAATTTGGCTTCAATCTCGGAGGAGTATTGTATCATATTTGTGGGAGGTTTTTCCTTTGATTTTTATGCTATTGTGGAATACATTTGTATTCCATATATTACCATGATGTTTGATATTACTCTCAGAAGCATATATTCTACCTTTCCTATGTCAAATTTTAGCTAGTAATGCAATTTCTATGAAAGTTACCCTACAAATGTTGCAGATAATAAGCCATTTTCATAAATTAATAAACATGATTAAGGACTTTAATTCATGTATAATACTCATTCCCATACTCTGTTATGAAATTTGGGAGGGTCGTACTTGATTTGGAGAGCTAGTTTGGCCATCACCCTTGGGGGGATTTGAACACAATTTCCTAGTAAAATTGCATTGTTTCACCTTAACCCAAAACAAGTTTGTAGAGGTATAAAGTATGATAAAAAGTGTCCATATCCCATATTGGGATTTTATAAGACTCACCATACCCTTACATTTCAAATTTGGGACCATTTGGTGAAAGTTGGAACCCTCTAGAGTCATGACTAGTTAAGCCCGAATTTTTCCCAATTTGTAATTTTCTCAAAAATTCAAAATTGAAAGGTTGCTACTGTTTGTGACCCATCTCTCTTCCTATTATCTCAATCCCCACTTCAATATTTCCATATTTCCCTATAATGGTGTACTTGTGTGAATGGTGGTTACGCTCCATTGAGTCTAGTTGATGCCCAAGTATGGGTGAATGATTTATGGCTCCGTAATCTTTCTCCCATACTCTCTATAAGCTGAAATTAGTAGAAATACATATGCAAATGTCCACATTTCCAAGCTTTGTTGTGAATAGTTTCCATGTGTTGATTTCCCATTTCAATGGACTTTTATATATGATGTATTTTGCGACTTAGGTATGATTTTATATGTTGTTAGTTAGCTATTACATTTATTTTAATGGTCTATATTCATTATGTTATGTTCTTAATCGTGATATACACAATTTGTGATTCAAAGTTGAGCTTTTACATGTCATTTCCCTTAAGAAACTATCACACAATTTATGCATTCGAATATGAAGCTTTATACCTCTGTTTCAGAACTCTTAACCATACAAAATTTTTGTAAATGAAGTATAATAATAGTCCCCATACTTTTTTTCACAAGTTGGGAGGGTCGCATAGGAGTTGGAGAGCCATGTATGCTCACACCCTAGAGGGGATTGCACCATAAATTACTAATAATTTTACCCTTTTTCCAATGTAATAAAATCAAGTTACAGATGTTTAAACCTATCATAAAGTAATAAGAGATTATATTGAGTGGTCCTGAGACTGTCCATATCAGTCCCTACCAAATTTGATACCCCCTTATGCCATTCAAATTCCCTATAGTCAATACTAGTCAAGACAATTTTTCCTCAAATTCTGCCTTTGTTCGGAATTTTCAAATAAGGTCATTATAGTGGTATCATAGCATGGTATTGTAACCTATTGAAGTTATTTATGATAAGGATGAATTTAATAAACTCATCAAGTCATATTTTGATGATACAACCAAGCAACTCTTGCAAGGATTCGACTAGATGGTTAGCCAACTTATGGGTAAGCTGACAAAATGGGGTAATAGAAGTTTCCATCATGGAGATACACATACGATGATTCCTTTTGAAGAATTTGATGATTGGTGTAATGGATATAGGCACAATAACTAAAATGTTAACTCATTAAGGAACAATATGCAATCTACAAGTAGGGAGGAGACCAAGGAGCCACCAAGTTCTGTGGGTGGTGAAACAGAAAAATAATTACATTATGGGGATCGAAATTCACTCCCAAGTGAATTTGAAAAATATGAGGAAACATCACATGAGAATGAAGAAGAGTCCCTTGAAACTATAGAATATCATTCCGAGACATAGTCTACTGTGGACAATATGGACCGAAGGGCATCTACAGATGGATGCTTGAACTATGAAGGAGTACCTAATGATGGGTGCTCACAACTCTATGTTGGTGACAAAGATATCATATTGGAAAATCTTGCTGCAATAGAAAGTCTTCAGAAGCATGAATATGAATACCTTGTGACAGATAATGAAGAACCAAGATACACTTCCCCATCACAACTTAAGCTTCAAGAAGTTGATCAAATCAAGCAGAAAGAAGAAGAGGAGGTTCAGTCTCATGAACCATCCTTCATTGAAGGGTATTTGAATATGAGTGAAAGGGGTATCCATGAGGCCTTTAGCATACTCCATGGAACTCAAGAATTGGTATCAAACTCTTTTTGGAAGGTTTCTTCATTGGAGGATCCATCCTTCCTTGAAGACATGGAGAAGATTCAAAGATCAATGTGCAACATCAAAGGTAATTTCATGTCTTTGTTTTTTGATAAAAACATTGTGATTGAGCTTAGTGAATGGTTACATGAATCCTACTTGAATAATAATGAAGATATTCATAAGCTCAAAATTCAAAATGAGCAACTTCTTTAGACGTTGCAAGATACTTGTTCTTCCTCCTATGTTTTAGATTTTCATATGGTAGTTCTTATTGCTAATTGGTTTTCTAGATTTCTTCTCACACACTATATTGTCATTAACTTGTATTTTATATTTTATTTTATTATTATTTTTTCATAGGTTTTGATTTTAAAAGTTATTTCATAATCTTTGTTTCTTATAACTATTCTAAGTTTACAATTTATTTATAGTTTTCTAACACGACCTCTCGTTAAAATATGTTTAAAATATATTTATTTGTAGGTTTCTAACATGATCTCTTATTTTTTGTAAAAGATGTTTAAAACATATTTTTGATATTTTGGGGGGTTTAATTGGTTAAATTGAGTTTAAAATTTATTTTTTAAAATTGGAAGACGTTTAAAAATTTGACGATTAAGATTGGATGGTTATTTTTCATTAGAATCGAGTTTTGATTTTATATTTTGCAAAATTAGAATTTAACTATGTTTTAATAGTTATTTTTATGATAGAAATGTATTCAAAATCTTCAAAACCCCTTGGTACTTAGAAATTCCAAAACTTGACAGCTATAATTTAATTTCATTTTTCCAAAATAACTCCCAAATATTTTGTTTATCCAACCCAAAATGTCAAAATTTTAAAATATCTCGTCAAGCTCTGTTTAAATTTTACTTTGAAATTTGGTTATAATAAAAGGTCTTATGGACCAAACTCAAGTCGTATCTCTCAACTATGTATAGTAAATTATTTTCTTTGTGGACATATCACGACTGATGTATATTTTACTGCTCACTTATGAGAGGACCATTACATGTATTGATACCCAGGTTTTGTTTGTTTTCATGTCATCTTGGGTATTATCATATTTCTGTTTGTACTGTTTTGCATGTTTAGTACTTTTTTTGATCTGATGGACCCATTAGGGTTATGACAATTATCTGTTTATGTACAAGGTTACCTTTGAGTCATTTGAATAACAAGGAACTACTTTTTTCGACTGAAAAAAATTATTTCGTTACGCATAATTGTTACATTTAATAGTTATATGATCCATTTGTTTTGTTGAGTTGGAAAAATTGGGTCTAAATGTTCTCCATGGCATGAATAAGAACTGGGTACTTGGGTTGCATGTGAACAAGTCCCACCCTAATTATGACCATTATGGATGCCCCCAGAAAAATGACGTACATTATATATGGATTTTGGGTGTAAATCATCTAAAACTTAAAATTTAGCTTATTCGTATTAAGATTCTTATTTTTTATTATTATAAATTAATATTTTAAAATTAATAAAAAAAATCATACACACATATAAATTATTCTTTATAAATATACGCGAAGACAATTGAAATAAAATAAATATATAAATTAATCTTATAATATTAAAAAAAACTAAATTTGACATATTCATATAATAAAAGTTCTATATATTCTTATAACTAACTGGTTTCTATACTTCTTCTTCGAGAATATATTGTCATGAACTTGCTTTCACCTCTTCTTCCAGAATATATTGTCATGAACTTGTTTTCACCTTTTTGTTTGTATTTCATAAGATTGGTTTTTAAAAGGTTTTCATAATAACTAACTGGTTTCTATACTTCTTCTTTGAGAATATATTGTCATGAACTTATTTTCACCTCTTCTTCGAGAATATATTGTCATGAACTTGTTTTCACCTTTTTGTTTGTATTTCATAAGATTGGTTTTTAAAAGGTATTTCATAAGTTTGTTTTTTCTCATCATTTTAAGTTTACAATTTACTTGTAGGTTTCTAACATAACATGTTTCTTTGGTTTCTTTGAGAATATATTGTCATGAACTTATTTTCACCTCTTCTTCCAGAATATATTGTCATGAACTTGTTTTCACCTTTTTGTTTGTATTTCATAAGATTGGTTTTTAAAAGGTATTTCATAAGTTTGTTTTTTCTCATCATTTTAAGTTTACAATTTACTTGTAGGTTTCTAACATAACATGTTTCTTTGGTTAAACAATGTTTATATTTTACTCGACTTCTTCCTCTAGTTTAAATGATGTTTAAATTTTATTTTGTCCTCTTCCTCCTGTTAAATTTAAATTTTACTTTTGACCAAACTCGAGTCTTATCTCTGAACTATGTATAATAAATTATTTCTGAAGGCGCATGTTTCAAAGTTCATCTCAACAATTAATGTTATAATTAATAGTTATCTGGACCATTCGTTTTGCTAAGTTGGAAAAATCGGGCTTAAACGTTGTCGTTGCATGAAAAAGAATTGGCTACATGATTCCGCGTCAATTTTCAAGATAATCACAATTGGATTTTCGATTGAAAGTGGTTTATAAAGGGGCGTGGTTCCAATAAACTAGCAACAACCATAATAATAAGATTAATTTTATATATTTGACATATTGATAATGGTTTTTTTACTAAAGAATGTGTCAATTACTTGTATCTAATAGTTAAGCTAATATAAAAACCACTTAATTTATGGTTGTTAAGCTCATAGTCGAAGTTAGACTCATAGTTGTATCATCATTGGAGTTAAGGTAATAGTTGTATATAATAGTTAACTTAAAAGTTAACATAAATCTTAGACTAAGATTTCTGCACATTAACTCGACTCCCAACCGATGGAGTTCAACCGTCACATAAGCTGCACATTACCTAAGTGATTGTTCTTGGTGCATGGTTTCACTGAAATAAACACTACTACATTTCGATTCAAAATCCGACGGAAAAATCCGATGGCGCGTGGATTTCTCTTTTTAAACTTACCCAAAATCACAAGGATACATTTTTTTTTTGTAAATGTGGCCACAAGCGTCAGTGAAGCGACAACTATTCTCATAACCGTCGGTTAAGCGACGGCGCGTTAGTAAGCGTCACTTAAGCGACAAATCCTTTAATTGGTCAACTATTTAACATGGAAAGCGTCGTCGCATATCCGACGCGACGGTTCATTTCCTACACACACTCATATAAATAGACGTAGGCCTAGGTTCATTATCTCACACACTCACTCTCGCACTTATCTCTTGGACAAGAAATGTGAAATTCATAAGGGTTTGTTTTTTGGCCTTGTGCTTTTGTGGGGATCTTCCCACTTGGTCTTGGATTTTTGTCTTGCTCTTTGGTGACTTCTCTCTTGAAGTATCTCTTGGTTAATAATTTCTTGGTTTAGGGTTTGGTTTTTGGCCTTGTGCCTTTGTGGGGATCTTCCCACTTGGTCTTGGATTTTGTTCTTGCTCTTTAGTGACTTCTCTCTTGAAGTATCTCTTGGTTAATTTCTTGGTTTAGGGTTTTGTTTTTGGCCTTGTGCTTTTGTGGGGATCTTCCCACTTGGTCTTGGATTTTGGTCTTGCTCTTTGGTGACTTCTCTCTTGAAGTATCTCTTGGTTAATTTCTAATTGGTTTATTCTTGGTAAATCTTTCTTGGAGAAACTTTGTTCTCTTGTGTTAGGATTTTATACCCTCACTTAGGGTTTTCTATTGTGGATTTGGCTTTGAGTCTTGTGGAAAAGAAGATTCATCATATACTTGGTTTTGTCTTGAGTTAGGGTTTACCCTCACTTAGGGTTTGCTCTTGTGGATTTGGCTTTGACTCTTGTGGAAAAGAAGATTCATCATATACTTGGTTTTGTCTTGAGTTAGGGTTTACCCTCACTTAAGGTTTGCTCTTGTGGATTTGGCTTTGACTCTTGTGGAAAAGAAAAATTATTATATACTTGTTTTTGTCTTAACTAGTTATGGTTTACCCTCAGTTAGGGTTTTCTCTTTTGGATTTGGCTTTGACTCTTGTGGAAAAGAAGATTCATCATGATATACTTGGTTTTGTCTTGAGTTAGGCCTGTTTACCCTCACTAATTAGGGTTTTCTAGGGATTTGGCTTTGACTGTTGTGGAAAAGAAGATTCATCATATACTTGGTTTTGTCTTGAGTTAGGGTTTACCCTCACTTAGGGCTTTCTCTTGTGGATTTGGCTTTAACTCTTGTGGAAAAGAAGACTCATTATATACTTGGTCTTGTACTCTTGAGTTAGGGTTGACTCATGTGGATTTTGTTCTAACCCTTGTGGAAAAGAAGACTCATCATATACTTGGGTTTGCTCGTACTTTGTTCTTAGGGTTTGAGTAATAAAATGCCACGTAACAATAATGTTACAGGTCATCAAGATCCAGAACAAAATCGACAATTGCTTGCTAGGTTGTGGGATGGAGTGGAAAGAAGGGGTGATGGAAAATGTTATTGTCCTTGCAGTCGATGTAGGGGCTTTAATAACAAAAGGTTATTGATCGCAACAACTAAAAAACATTGTAGGGAACATGGACATGTTGAGGGGGGGCATGAATATCATCCATTGGTAAGTCAATATAATTCATGATTATATATCATGCGGTCGTTATATTGAGATTTTTTGTAATTGTATATTGTATCATTTTTATTTTTGTTACTTAATCGACATGACTAACGTTCTTTGTTTGATGTTTTAATTGTAATTATAAAGCAAGGGCCTCCTAGGGCTGTTCCGAACATGGAGAATGTGGTAATTGAGAAAGAACTAGCGCAGGAGGAACATCAATATGCAGGTCCTGTGAATACTGATCATGATCAAGTTAATGATGATATGGAATTAGACGATGACCATGACGATAACATAATTGAGGATGATGGTACAAATACATTAATCAATGATGCATTTAATGTTAGAATGGACGATGATCAACATCATGCGCCGCCAATTGATGACTTTGAAGATCTTCATGATTTACCTACACTTGAGAAAGCAGACGAACCGCTTTTTGAAGGCTCCCGCATAAGTGTTCTCTCTGCTGTGTTGCTGATAATGAACTTGAAGGTTATGAATGGTTTTTCAAACACAGCCATCACACTGGTGTTAAGGTACGTATGTGATTATATGTTTCATCGATCGCATATATATGATTTGATTTATGTTGCTATAATATTTGTATCGGTATACGTACTTCATCATAAAAATAATAAGGATGTATTTGTTGTCATTAATATTATGCTCTTTAAATGTTTATATTAACCATTTTTTTTAAATTTGTTGTAACAGCTTGATAGGTGAATATTTGTTACCACCATCAAATAAATTACCTCGCACATACCGAGATTTAACTTCCATCATGAAATATGTTGGAATGGACTATCAAGCAATTGATGCATGTCCTAATGATCATATTTTATATTATAATCAGTATGAGTTTACAACAAAATTCCCTATATGTCATAGCAGTAGATACCGAACAGATCAAGTAACCAAAACGGTGTCTCGTAAGGTTCTTCGTTATATTCCCATTATTCCACGCTTTCAACGACTATTTAGGTGCAAAAACATAGCACAATTTATGGATTACCATGCACGGAATAGAAGTGGAGATGATATTCTTCGAATGCCCGCAGATGGTTCTGCATTTACAGACATGGAGGAAAAATGGCCACACTTTAAAGAAGAACCTCGTAATGCTAGACTTTCTTTGGCAGCGGATGGTGTCAATCCATTTGCAGAGATGAGATCTACTTGCTCGGTCTGGCCTGTTTTTGTTATTAACAATAACATTCCTCCATGGATGTCAATAAAGAGGGAGCATATAATGTTGGCAATGATTGTTCCAGGTATAATTTGTACTTTAGAACAATGTTTTTTTAATGCATTAGTATTTAATTTGTCATGAAGATCAATATTGTTGCATATTCATGTCATATATATATATATCATTTACTTATATGTATTGTATTTGTTGTTTTCTTTTAGGTAAGTACCTAGTTAAAGATATGAATGTATATATCGAGCCTCTTGTTGATGAACTACTTAAGCTATGGAATGGTGTCACTATGTATGATGTCTCTAGACTAGTAGGGCAAAGGGAATTTCAATTCCATGCAATGCTTGCCTGGACAATTCACAATGCTCCAGGGCTAACACATTTTTGTGGTCTTCAAACAAAGGGAAAATTTGCATGTCCAGTTTGTGGTCCCAAGATGAAATCTCGTCATTCAAAGAGTTTGTCAAAGGAAGTGTTTGATGAGTATAGGCACTTCCTCTCTAAGAATCATAGGTATCGATCTATCGAAAAACCTCTTTTTAATGGGAAAGAGGAGACCGCATTAAAACCACAAAGAATGACACCTCACATATGGAAGTTGCAATATAATAGAAATTGTCAAGGTACGATTCAA
>LPNX010085906.1:516183-536891 GCA_001517045.1 Pseudotsuga menziesii
TGTGGATCAATGTCGAGGTAACATGCTATATTCTGCCACTGTAAAACTAATATTTCTAGTTCACTTCAAGAGCTAGTGCCCCAAGTTGCCATGGAGTAAAATAAAGCTACAATATATGATAGGAGAACAATTGGAGATTGGATAGACATACTCAACCTAATGAAAAATCGCTGGGACTAGGGAATGTTAAGCGATGGCCTGTAGGTGATTTTTTTTTTAAAACACTTATAGCCGTCGGTTAAGTGACGGCCTGTAGGTGATTTTTTTTTTAAAAACACTTATATCCATCGGTTAAGCGACGACCTGTAGGTGATTTTTTTCTAAAAAAAATTCAATACCGTTGCTTACGCGAAGGTTAAGCGACGGTTTTCTTTGGGTAAGCGACGGTTAAGCGATGGTTTTCTTTGGGTAAGCAACGGTTTTCTTTGTGTAAGCGACGGTTTTCTTTGGGTAAGCGACGGTTTTCTTTGGGTAAGCAACGGTTAAGCAACAGTTTTCTTTGGGTAAGCGACGGTTTTGTTTGGGTAAGCGACGGTTAAGCGACGGTTTTCTTTGGGTAAGCGATGGTTAAGCGACGATTTTGTTTGGGTAAGCGACGGTTTTCTTTGGGTAAGCAATGGTTAAGCGATGGTTTTATTTGGGTAAGCGACGGTTAAGCGACGGTTTTCTTTGGTGAATCGATGGCCATGCTGTAGAAGTGACGGCCTGTAAGTGTAGTTTAAAAAAAAAAAAATCTCCACCGTCGCTTAACCGATGCTTAACCGATGATTTATATTTAACCAACGGTAAACTGAGCTGTCACTTAACCGACGGTTTGGAAAGATGTCGGAGAACCGAAGAAAATCCACCGACGCTTAAAAAAAATCATAGTGTCGTACATGCGACAGGGAAGTGTCGAAAATTTGACAATACGGCCGTCGGATTTTTGGTCGAAATGTAGTTGTGAAGGTCAAATTCTCATGCTAAGAGATGGAGTTCATCTAGATATAATTTAATAGTTGTATCACATTTGGAATAATATAATGGTTATCTAATAGTTATCCAATATAGCCGTGATTAGAGTTGAAGTTAAGCTAATAGTTGTAGAATCATTGTATTTAAGCTAATAGTTGTATCTAATAGTTAATCTAATATTTATCCAATATAACCGTGATTAGAGTTGAATTTGAACTAATAATTGTAAAATCATTGGAGTTAAGCAAGAATCTAATAGTTGTATCTAATAGTTAATTTAAAAGTTAATACATTGGCAATTGCAATTCAAGTAAAAGTCATGTTTGGAGTTGAAGTTAAGCTAATAGTTGTATCATCAATGTATTTAAGCTAATAATTGAATAGTTGTATTTAATAATCAAATAGTTGTAGTTGAAGTTTGATTTTTCCAGCTATCATAAATTGTACTTATCAGATGTTAACTAAGCTATTTTTTATTTTTTTGAAATTGTTAATTATGAGATAGATCACTAGCCTCCTTTAAAAAGAATAAAAAACCTAATTATATCTATATGGAAAACCTAAAAATGTAATACTAATTGTATATTAGATAGATGCCCAACTATAGGATGCAGGAGTTTATTAGGAATTCAAAA
Source organism: Pseudotsuga menziesii (assembly GCA_001517045.1). Taxonomy (NCBI): domain Eukaryota; kingdom Viridiplantae; phylum Streptophyta; class Pinopsida; order Pinales; family Pinaceae; genus Pseudotsuga; species Pseudotsuga menziesii. Next base: position 517,773 of record LPNX010085906.1, read on the forward strand.
TATTTTATTAGGAGTTCGACTCATACATGACTGCGCATTAGCTAGAATCCTAGATGCCAAATGGATTTGAACTAAGCCTTAAGTGATTAGAGTTGAATTTAAGCTAATAGTTATAGAATCATTGGAGTTAACCTAATAGTTGTATCTAATAGTTATCCAATATAACTATGATTAGAGTAAAAGTTAATCTAATAGTTATCCAATATAACTATGATTAGAGTAAAAGTTAAGCTAATAGTTCTAGAATAATTGGAGTTAAGCTAATAGTTGTATCTAATAATCGATGGAGCTAAGATCGTAGTTGTATCTAATAATCGAATAGTTGAAGATTAATTTTAATTTTTACTATCACTAAGTATACTTATCACATGTTAATTAAGATATTTTTATGTTTTTGAAATTATTAATTATTGATTTTAGACGACGCCCATAGAATCAATATGGATAGTACACTTGTCTCATTCTCGTTTAATCTTGGATGACACCCATATAATCAATATGGACAGTACACTTGTCTCATTCTTGTTCGTAGATGAAAAATCATAGATGGTATTCCACCCCAAAATTCTAAGATATATATGCCAAAGACTACTTGCAAATAATGTTTCACCAACCTACTAGTTCCCCAAGTTGAGATGAAGACATAAATTTTGTAATAAGGGGATATGGGACCCCAAAGGACTTTATTTTATCATATTCACATTAAATGGGTCACATAAATGATAAATTCTAAGAAAATAAGGTGGCATGGATTCAAGGAGACACTTGGAAGCTTGTGGAGCCTTTGTGTGACTAGATTTCCTGCACACTTGGCATGATCTTCATCCAAATTTGAACACATGGGTAATTTAAATTATTGGATGGTGATAGGATGTCAAATACATTATAAGGAGCCAAGTAATTTGAATTGGTAAAGGAGAGTAAATCCCATGGGAGCAAGAGACTAGAATACAATGTGTGCCACTTGGAAGGGGATTCCATGCACTCTATGACAACAAATGATGTAAGATTCTATGACAAGTATGAAAAATACAAACCTGCTTGTCGACATATGAAAAATTTGACATTACAGGGCTAAAAAAATCCACCAAGAGGTCGAATTTTGGAGTTATAGGAAGTCATTTTAATTGGGGAAATATTTGGAGCATGAAGAGGAAGACAAGTGTCATATGAGTTACTAATCCACTAAGATGAGTTGGAGGAAGCCCATGGAGGGGAATTTGACCTTAAGATGCCTCATGAAGTTAATAAAAGGATTTCATGAGGAAGTAGAATAGATTTTGATCATTTGGTAATTTTCCTTTGGCATTTTGGAAAGCACTAGCTTGTCCATTGCACGGTGAGTGCTTACTCTCCCTGCTTGTGAACCAATTTTGAGGGAGTTGGATTCCTTTCCAAGTTGGTTAATGGAGAGGCCATTCATACCTTTCATTGGAGATTAATGAAGGAGTTTTAGTTTTAGTTTGAAGGTCCATATCATCGAATTCTCATCTATCTCCCTATTCCCTCATTCCTTCTCCTCCGTTCCCCCACACTCACATTTGATGGCGAACTTGTTGGAGTGATTCTTGCGCCTTGCTGACGATAGATGATGCCAGATATTTTATTTATGATGTCTGACTCTGTAATATCATTTAAATGTTCTCTGTAAGTTGAAATATCAAGAATACACATGTTAGATACTTGCATTCCCATGTTCTGGAATAACTAGTTTTCATGGATTTGGATTCAATATTGAAGTAGCTTTATATGATATTTGTATGAGGACATTTATATGAGTTTTATGATGATGGGGAAGAAATATATGATTTATCTCTCTGTAATATTATGTACACATTCTCTATAATTCTAAATATCAGAAATACATGTATGAAAATCTTGCATACTGAAGCCCTTGTATCACTAGTCTTCATGAATTTTAGCTTCAATCTTGAAGTAGTTTTATACAAGATTTGTATGAGATATATTCTATGAGTTTGAGGATGTCGTGACAGTCATATATGATGTATTACTCTGTAATTTCATGTCTATATCCTCTATGGTTCTAAATCCAAGAAACTCATGTGTGAACATCTTGCATTCCCATGCCATTGAATCACTAGTGTCCATGAATTTGGCTTCAATCCTTGAGGAGTATTGTATCAAATTTGTGGGATGGTTTTCCTTTGTTTTTTATGCTATTTTGGAATACATTTGTATTCCATATATTAGCACCATGTTTAATATTACTCTCAGAACCATATATTCTACCTTTTCTATGTCAAATTCTAGCTGGTAATGCGATTTCCCTTAGGAAATTTCTATGAAAGTTACCCTACAAATGTTGCAAATAATAAGCCATTTTAGGAACTTACTAAACATGATTAAGGAGTTTCATTCATGTATAATACTCATTCCCATACTCTTTTTTGAAATTTGGGAGGTTTGTACTTGATTTGCAGAGCTATTTTGACCATCACCCTTGGGGGATTTGAACACAATTTCCTAGTAAAATTGCATTGTTTCACCTTAACCCAAAACAAGTTTGTAGAGGTCTAAAGTCTAATAAAAAGTGTCCATATACTAGATTGGGTGAAATTTGGACCCTCCTAGAGTCACGACTAGTTAAGCTCAATTTTTTCCCAATTTTTAATTTTCTCCAAAATTCAAAATTGCAAGGTTGCTACTATTCGTGACCCATCTCTCCTCCCATTCTCTCAATCCCCACTTCAATATTTTCATATTTCCCTATAATGGTGCACTTGTATGAATGGTGGTTGCGATCCATTGATTCCAGTATATTCCCAATCATGGGTGAATGATTTATGGCTCTGTAATGTGGAAATTGAACCCAAGAGATAGAACAATAACACTCACAAAATTGCTAATCAAACATGCAAAATTCACACCGAAGGAGACTGAAATTGGAGCATAACACTAAACTATATTGAGTAAGTGTACAATATCCAACCTTATGAAGTAATAGGCCGCTCAAATATATAATTACATGAGAGGTTCGAATGCATAAGGATGCTATTCGAAATAGTAAAAAAGAAGGCTTACCAAAACTAGTCAAATCCCCCATAGGTGCATAAAGCAATTTCCAAATCTATGAATATGCTCACGAATTTTCTAACTCAAGTGGGAAAGATAAACAGGGATGGAAAGAAAACCCATACATTCTTTTAATTGGAGAAAATGAGGGAGGATTATGTGGGAAAAAAACAAGGTAGTTACACCTAGACTAGCTTTTCCTTTTGCCTTAAAACAACTATAAAGCAAGGCAACTTTCAGAAAAAGAAGATATGCGCTTTAAGGAATCAAGAATAAAGTAGAATTGCTAAAATTGGTTTCCAGGATGTTTCCCAAGCACTCCATGACTCAATTTTAGCATGTGTTGACTTCTAGGACATGTAGAAGGCAACTAGCATAGAATGGAATCTAGGAATCTAGGTAATAAGACAAAAATGATTAATTAATGTCAAATGTAGGTAACTATGGGTTGATTATTCTAAAAACCCCCATTAATCCTAAATTTATTAGTAAATATCAAAAAACTATAGGTCTTAGCAACAAGGCTTAGTCACCCTTTACATACTGCTTGTCCATACAACCAAGGAAAGAGTGAAAAGTCCAGTGGGAAAAATCCTCCCTTAAACAGGGACATGGCACAAAATTTGGAAATCTCGTCATCAATCATGCTTCACAGCATGATCAGAAATCCCCAGTAGTGATTTGAGATTTCTGAAGGTCTTCTCACAAAAAAATTTGGTGAAGATGTCTGCTACTTGTTCTAAAGATACCATAGGAGGAGAACCTACTTCTTCAAGCTTATCTTCTGAATGGAATGGATTCTTGCTTGGCTTGCAATCTTTCATGTTGAACTTGATGAGAAATATGAATCACACTTGGACTGATTTACTTTGATTCCATGTTGGTATTGAGCAATTTCGAGACCCAAGAGATGGCTCAACCATCCCAAATCTGTCGTAGAAAATGCATGGTTCATTGCATCCTTCAAGGAGGCAATCTCTTTCTTTGAACTTCATGAAATTAGTAGGTCATCCAAATACAAAACAATAATCATCAAATAACCATGAAACAGCTTAAAATAGACATTAGTATCAGACTTGCATCGAACAAAACTTAGTGACATCAGAAATCCATTAATCTTGGCATACCAAGCCCTGGGGGCTTACTTGAGCCCATACAATGATTTATTTAACCTACACACTAAAGATGGATTAGAAACAAACCCTTCATGTTTCTGCATGTAAATATCTTCAGTGAAGTCTCCATCTAGGAAAGCACACTTCACATCCATGTGATGTACTTCCCACAACTTCAAAGCTACAATGGCTAGAGCTAGCCTTATGGAGTCCATCTTTTCCACTGGTGCAAAGGTTTCATTGTAGTCAATACCATGTACTTGTGAGTGACCCTTGGCTACCAATATTGCCTTATATTTCAAAGGTGAACCATCAGCAGCAAACTTAGTCTTGAAGACCCACTTACATTGAACTAGCTTCCTCCCTAGGGGAAGATCAACCAGTTCCCAAGTGTTGTTCTTCTAGAGCGATTTGAATTCTTTTTTCATGGTTGTTTGCCATATTGGATCATGTGCTGCATATTCATATGTATGTGGATCTAATTCAACCATCCAATAGCACTTCTCAGCAAATAGAGGATCTTTCATACAAAGGGCACTCTCAAATTGAGATCTAGTCCTCCTAGTGTCATTAGGATTTCCAGCTAGTTACCCAATTGCATGAATGGTCTTTGCTGCTCATTTTGGTCTTGTAGGACTATTAGGATCTGCAATCAAATCATCATTATTAGACATATCAGAATCAACAAACTCATTAGTCTCTTCACTTACAATCAATGGTTCTGGTGATGAAGAGGACTCTCCAACTTCAATTGTTGCTAAAGGCTCTTCTTGGAACTGAACACTTCTTTCAATGAAAGATTTGTTAGTGCTCAAGTTGATCAGCTTGTACCCTTTTGAATAGTTAGAATACCCAACAAATAGGCACTCTTGGCTTTGGGGTTGCAAATCCTTCCTCTTTTTAGTTGGAATTCTAGCCCAAGCCTTTGAGCCAAAAATCCTGAAATGGGTCACATCTGGCTACTGCCCACTCCAAGATTCAAAAGGAGTAATACCATCAAGCTGCTTATGAGGCACCCCGTTCTGGATGTAGGATGCACAGTTTATATCCTCAGACAAAAAATTTGGTGGCAAATTCTTAGCCTCCATCATGTAGGTTTCCATCTCTTTTAGTGATCTGTTCTTTCTCTCAGCAACACCATTTTGTTGTGGTGTGTAAGGGATCGAATGCCGCATATGGATACCTGCATATTTGCAATACTGAATGAACTCAAACTTGACATACTCACCACCATTTTCAGATCTGAGGATCTTGAGTTTCCTCCCAAACTGGTTTTCAACCAAGGCTCTAAATACTTTGAAGAGGTCAAAAACATAAGACTTATGCTTTAGGAAGTGAACCCAACAATACCTGGAAAAGTCATCTATGAAGGTGAGTTCATATTTGGCTTGAATCATGGACATATGAGGGAATGGACCAGAAATGACACTGTGGATCAACTCAAGATGTTCAGAGGTTCTCTCATGACTAGCTCTCTCATACTTGTGCTCTGGGTGGTTTCCTAGGATACAACCTTCACAGACTCCCTTAGAAAACTTGATCTTTGGTAACCCTATGACCATATATTTTTCACTCAAATCAGAAAGATACTTGTAGTTAATATGGTCAAATATTTCATGCCAAATATTACTTGCTTCATTATCATGAATCAAAAGAGCAGAGGGGTTTGAGTAGGGTAGAAAATGGGAAAACTTGTATACCTTCGAAGTGTGATCAACAACACCTTTTTCTATGACTTTACCATTCGAAATCTCATTGATTTCAAAATAACCAGGGGAGAAGATGACCTTGTTTGGAGACCCAGTATGAGTCATTTGATACGCTGACAAGATATTAGAGGCAAGACCTGGAACATACAACACATTATTGAAACTACCATGGTCAAGATCAATCCTACCTTTCCCCGAACTGTCAGTGAGAGAGTCATCTCCCAAAACTATTGGTGGACCTTTTGACATGTCAAGAGAGGAGAATGTCTCCTTTGTCGAAACCATATTTCTAGAAGCTCCAGAATCTATGATGAAGCTAGGTGAGCTTGATGGGGCCAGCAACCAAGGCATGTACTCTCTCTTTGTCTTCTAAATTTGATCCTCCTTCCTTCTTCTTTGAGCAATCAGGAAGGGAGATGTTATTCTTCTACAGGAGTTGGGTCAACATGTCAATTTTCTTCTTCATACAAGAGCTCTCATGATGATAGCCCTTATTGCAGTATGTGCACTTGCTCATTTCTCCTTTATTCTTCTTCTTCTGGGAGTTCTTCTTGGAACCTTGGGGCTCCTCTTGAGATTTTGAATTGTCTCTCTTTTGCTCAGGTGGATTTTTAGATTTTTTCTTTCTTTTTGAATCCACCCTTGAATCTCCAACAACCAAATCTTGGTCTTTGGAAGGTTTGATTGTGCCCATCATCACCAACTTATCTTGCTCCTGTGTGAGGGATTCCATGAATACTGCAAGCTTAGGCATCTTCCAGGATCGTGTTGTCAACTTTGTGGAATGGAAGGTCAAAACAAACACTAAATAGTCAGGACCAAGCTTAGAGAGTATGGCCAAGACTAGTTTCTCTTCCTTCTTTTCGATCCCACACTATTTTAGCTGCAAAACAAGGGCCTTAAACTTGGAAAAGTAGAGTTGCAATGATTCGAAGCTACTGGGACTCAAGGAGATCAGATAATTCTCATTTTGATGTCATATCATCTCATCTGTCTTTCCAAAAATCTCTTCAAGATTCTCCCACACTTCATTAGGTGATGTCAATCCAGCAAGATAGAAGAGGAGGTCTCTTGAAATGCTCAGACACAAAAGGCCATAGACCTCATCCCTCCTGTCTTGCCATTTAATTTTCTCTACAGATGCATTGGGATCTACCTCAGTTTCCATGTACATCCTTTATAGACCTTTCGCTCTCAAGAATATCTCCATCTCAGCTTTCCACTCAAAGAAATTGAATGGAGTCAACATGGTCTTCTGAGATTGGTCCATCGCTCAGTAGTTGTGCCCTCCAGTCAGCAGAATGCACTCCTAGTCAAGATGTCGAACCTGAAATAGAAATATGGAAGGAAATAAATCGATCTACAAAGGCTCTAATACCATGTGGAAATTGAACCCAAGAGATAGAACAATAACACTCACAAAATTGCTAATCAAACATGCAAAATTCACACCAAAGGAGACTAAAATTGGAGCATAACCATAATTTGTATCGAGTAAGTGTACAATATCAAAAATTATGAAGTAATAGGCTGCTCAAATATATAATTACATGAGAGGTTCGAATGCATAATGTCGATGCTATTCGAAATAGTAAAAAAGCAGGCTTGTCAAAACTAGTCAAATCCCCCATAGGTGAATAAAGCAGTTTCCAAATATATGAAACTACTCACGGATTTTCTAAGTCAAGTGGAAAAGATAAAGAGGGATGGAAATACAACTCATACATTCTTTTAATTGGAGAAAAGGAGGGAGGATGATGTGGGTAAAAAACAAGGCAGTTACACCTATACTAGCTTTTCCTTTTGCCTTAAAACAACTATAAAGCAAGGAAACTTTCAGAAAAAGCAGATATACGCTTTACGGAATCAGGAATAAATCACACTTTCTAAAAATGGTTTCCAGGATGTTTCCCAAGCGTTCCATGACTCAGTTTTAGCATGTGTTGACTTCTAGGACATGTAGAAGGCAACTAGCATAGAATGGAATCTAGGAATCTAGGTAATAAGACAAAATGATTAATTAATGTCAAATGTAGGTAACTATGGTTTGATTATTCTAAAATGTAATATTTCTCCCATACTCTTCGTAAGTTGAAATCAGTAGAAATACATATGCAAATTTCCACATTTCCAAGCTTTGTTGTGACTAGTTTCCATGTGTTGATTTCCCTTTTCAATGGACTTGTATATCTGATGTATGTTGCAACTTGGGTATGACTTTATATGTTGTTAGTGGGATAACACATTGATGTTAATGGTCTATATTCATTATGTTATGTTATTAACGTTGATATACACAATTTGCGATTCAAAGTTGATCTTTTACATGTCATTTCCCTTAAGCAAATATCACAGAATTTATGCATTCGAATATGAAGTTTTATATCTCTATTGCAGAACTATTAACCATACTAAATTAATGTAAATTAAGTCTAATAATAGTCCCCATACTTTTTTTAGAAGCTGGGATGGTTGCATAGGATTTGGAGAGCCATTTTTTGTAACACCCCAGTTTTGACATCGTTTGCGTTAAAATGTATATGATGTATATATTATAATTAATCGTGGTGTGGAGCTAAAGGAAAAAGCCCCACCATCGATTTGGTTGTTTTATGTTTCGGCGATTGAAATCGTTGCCGATGGTATATCGTGCTATCTAGCACATATTAATTCTGGCATCATGTAATTATGCATTTTAATTAAAATGAACCCCAACCAGCTATGTCAATGCAACCATAATGAAAAGGGCATGATTTTCCTAAGGATAAGGAGGGGGAATTATTAAACTTTGGACCAATGGGGAAAAGCCATGTGTTAGCTGTTAAACCCATTTAGTTGTCACCCACCCTTTTGACTTACTCACCTTTCCCTTGTCACAATCAGTCAACTACCAAATTAAAACCTTTGATGTTAGTTGGGGCAGTTATTGGTGGGTAGTGGTGTGTGGCAGGACTATCAATCCTTGCCCACACGCACACTCCACCAGCAGACTCATTCACCCTCACGTGGGCAAGAAGAGAAGAGATGACCCCATTATTTAATTCTTACCCATCCTCACGCAGAGACAGTCAACCTTTCTCCTCACGCACAGGTTTGGGATTTTCCCTCACGCAGCCACTCAGTTTTCACGCGTGCCTGCATCGACTGGTTCAGTCTTCGTCTTCCAATTTTGGGCTATGTGTGTACATTTTCCTTACCATATTTGTGGTTCTATGTATACGTTCCCCTTTCCATGATGATATTTTGATCTCCTTTTCCAATTTCGGGTTGCGTATTTCCCGTTGCTTAAGTGGTGAGTTTGAGGATGTTGTTTTCCCCATGTGTGTGGGTTGCTACTGAGTTGTTTTGGCCACGTTAGGGCCAAGAACAACTCTGAAATAGCTTAGCTTAGTCTGAGTTGTGTTCACCATTTTTTTTTGGGTTGCCATCGTGTTTTCCTTTTTCTTCCCCAGAGATGTGAATTGCTTTTTTTGTTGTGTGTATGCAGTGGTTGGTCTTTAGACTGTGTTGGAGTGGGAATGAAGGCTTTGTATGCTTGATAAACCTGGTGTGTTTGGGAACCACATAGACAGAGCTAGAGGGCTACCTTTCTTCTCCACAACCCCTGAATAGCACTGGAAGGGAAGTCAGGGCCTGAGGGACTGTGTAGAAGATGAGGGTCTGTGTAGCAGAGAAGGGACTGATTCCTTGTGTTGGGTGTGTGTGGGTGTCCTAGAAGTCAGGCTAGTTATGGTGTCAGTGTCCTTATCTCTTTAGTGAGCCCACCAGCTTAGCATTTCGCTTTTCCCAGCTCCCTAATGGCCTGATAAACCCATCTGTGTTGGCTTGGCTGATTTGTGTATCTTTGGCCTGATAAACCCAATTGCAGCGAAGTAGCTGGTTGCGGGACAAGTTCTTCATAAGATAAGTATTCTTGTGTTCAATCTCTGCAATCATATTTGATGTTTAATGAATTATGATGAACATGTTGAATGCCTGAATGTATGTTTTGCTTCTATTGTACGCTGAATAATTATGCACCTCTGCATGTTTTACTTTAAAGCATTTCAGTTTTTATGTCTATACATGTTCATGGGGCTAGTTTCCCAGATAGTTGATGGTATGGTAGCATCCTCTTCGTCGGTTGAAGGCTCAGGGACATTACAGCATGGTATCAAAACACATGTTGCAGCATGGGCCTCAATGGGCTATGAAGAATTAGTGATAGAGGCAAGTTATCCTCTACTTAGCAGGGGAAAAATGAGAAATCAGAGAAAATGACAGGAAAATTTCAGAAATAATTTTCTAAGTATGAAAATTATCAGATGGCTTAGGCTGAAGCCCATCCAATACATTGAATGACTTAGCCAAAAGATCATCCAATAGACCGGATAACCTAGGCGAAAGTCCACCCGACAAGGAATAGGCGGAAATAAAATTTCAAAAATTTGTGCAAGTTTGCAACTTGTCGGTGGTCTTGGCTGAGAAGAGCCGAGGGTCTCGGCTGGGATGAGTCGATGGTCTCGGCTAGGTTGAGCCGAGACACAGCTGACAAGGAATCTGGGAGAAAAATTTTGAAATTTTTTTGAAGTATCGAAATTGTCGAAAGGCATTAGTTGAAGTCAGCCGATATGTCGGCTCAGTTAGCCGGAAGGACTTCCGACGACGCCAAAGGAGAAAATGTGAAGGGATCCGAAGCTCTCAACTTGAAGGACTAAAGATCTCAGCCAGGTGAAGTCGAGGTGTAGGCAAGGCTCACTGGAAGGGAGCCGACACAGTGGCAGAAAGGAGAAGAAGAAGATAAAAATAATTTTTTCAAAATTTTTTCTAAGTCTAGGAAATATCGAAAAAGTTTTTCGATGTCTCTCAGGAGAAGCTCTCCGAGGAATCTCAGAAGACATTCGCTAAAGCGGAGCCAAGGTGTTGGCAAGGCTCGCCTGAAGGAAGCCGAAATGTCGAAAGAAAATAGAGGATCGGTCAACCGATGTGTATCGGAAGCTAGAGGAAGATCAGTATGAAACGTCAGAAGAAAATAGAGGATCGGTCAGCCAATGTGTATCAGAAGCTAGAGGAAGATCAGTCTGAAACGTCGAAATAAAATAGAGGATTGGTCAGCTGATGTGCATCAGAAGGCAGAGGAAGAATGATCTGATGTGCATTGGAAGACAGATGAAGATCGGTTCGCCGAGGTATCGAAAGTGTTGTCAACTAGTGATCCAATACATCAGATGATTAGTTGGGAAGAGATCCGATATGACAAAAAAAAATTGAGTTTTCAGTGGGATTTTTCAGTGGATTTTAGAAGTTTTTCAGTGGGATTTTCAGCATTTTTTCAGTGGATTTACAGGGCCGAAAAGGAGGAAAATTCTGTGTTTTGGGAAAAATTGTCATTATATGATTTTTCCAAGAGAAGGTAAGTAATTCTGATTTGTATAAATGTTATGCAGCTAACAATTGTGTTACTAACACGTTTGCAGAATCATAGTCACCTTCAAGGGCAGTATTCCAGGTAGTGCAGTTTAGTAAGTAAGTTGTGGTTTAGCCATGAGAACCCATGACATATATGATGCTCAGGATTCCTACGAGCATGTGCGAGATGCCATGGGAGAAAATGTCCGAGTTGGAAATGATGACATAGAGTCTAATGGAAGGAGATTCCAAGAGACATCGCCAGATATTGTGGCCACCATGAGAAGCTTGATTAAAGCCCAAGAAGAGCAGCATCAGTTGAATGCTGCTATGTTGCATAGTTTGAAAGACTTGCAAAGGAAGATACACTCTGGATAGGGTACAGTAAAACCAGAAGGCAGTAAGAGCAATACCAGGAGAAGAAGGACTTCTAGTAGATCATCTAACTACGAGGAATCCAGTGGGGATTCAAGCTCTTCTTATCGTAAGGGACAAAGAAAGAAGCACCATAGGGATCGCTCTCGAGATGAATTTAAGAAGGCTTAACCTCCTACGTTTGACAGTGAGGTAAAGACGGGACAAGAGGCTAAAGATTGGCTTCTTGGGATAAAGAAGTACTTCCAAGTTTAGGATTATTCGGGAAACATGAAGGCAAGGGTTTCCATATTCAATCTGAATGGAATGGCATCCATTTGGTGGGAACACTTCAAGCAAGTTAATAGGATCAATGAAAGGAGACTTAAGTGGAAACAGTTCAAGAATTATTTCAAGCAGAAATACCTCTCTGACAGTTATTATGATGACAAGATTAAGGAGTTCCATGAGCTGAGATTGGGATAGCAGACCATGCAAGAGTATGCAAATAAGTTCTTGGAATTGTTGAGGTATGTCAAGTACATGAAAAATGAGAAGGTAAAGGTACAACATTTTCTGAGTAGATTGCCTCAATCTTACAAAGATAGAATTGAGTTTTATGAACCTAGAACTCTTGAAGAAGCAATAAGGAAGGATAAGTATTGCTATGAGCAAAGCAAAGGTAAACCCGATTACCATAAGGCATGGAAGGACAAGAAGAATGAGAAGTTTGACCAAAAAAAGAAAGGTTTCAAACCTTCTAACTTCAGGAATCAGCAGAAGCAGCCATCCCAAGCTGTGAGTAAGCCAGCTGGAGTGATAGGAGAAAAGACTAAAGATCCACAACAGAATAGAGGACCACTCCAATGTTTGAAATGTGGAGGATCCCACATGAGTAGTGCAAGGACAACTTACAACATTCAAGAAGTAGAAACAGTGGGTCAAGTAGAAAGGGCAGTCCCTAGGATTTATGCAGCACTGGAGGACCACCAGGAAAATCACCAGTCAACTATGGTTGAAGTTGTAGGTAAGATTGTCAAGAAATCTGTTTCTATTTTGATTGACCCTAGTTCTACTCACAGTTACATTACCCCTAGAGTATTGGAGATTTGTGCTTTTAAGAAAGTAAAGCATAGAAAGTCTTAGTTAGTTCAGCTAGCCACTGGAACTAAGAGAAAGGTTAGTGAAGTGGTAGAGAAATGTCCATTGGTAATGAATGGATTGGTCACTTGTGTAGATCTGAATGATCTACCACTTGGTTCCTATGATGTTCTCATTGGAATGGATTGGTTAGAAGCTCACAAGGTAAAGCTTGATTTTTACAATAAGACTTTCGAATGCATGGATGAAGAAAGGAACCCAGTAGTGGTAAAAGGTATTCCAAAGTTGATTTCAGTAAGGCAGGTTTCAGCAATGCAGTTGAAGAAGTTATATAGGAAAGGTTTCAAGTTGTATGCGGCTCATATTTTGAAGGCAACAGAGAATGAAACTCCTAGGTTGGAGGAATGTTCAAGTATTGCATGAATTCAGGGATGTGTTTCTTGATGAGATTCCAGGGCTTCCTCCAAAGAGGGACATTGATTTCACAATTGAACTTGTGCCAGGAGCAGCACCAGTGTCCAAGACACCCTACAGGATGAGTACACTAGAGATGCTAGAACTAAAGATGCAACTGGAAGATTTGTTGAAAAAGAAGTATATCAAGCTGAGTGTGTCTCCTTGGGGAGCACCAGATATGTTTGTAAAGAAGAAATATTGTACACTTAGGCTATGTATTGATTACAGACAATTGAACAAGGTTACTGTGAAGAATAAATATCCTTTTCCTAGGATTGATGACCTCTTTGATCAAATGAGAGGAGCAAAGGTATTTTCCAAGATTGAATTGAGGTCTGGTTACCATCAGGTGAGAATCAAGGATGAAGACATTCATAATATAGCCTTCAGAACAAGGTATGGACATTATGAGTTTGTAGTGGTACCATTTGGTCTCACAAATGCACCCGCTACATTTATGTGCCTTATGAACAATGTCTTCAGCAGGTATTTGGACAAGTTTGTTCTTGTTTTCCTTGATGGAATTCTTATTTATTCTAAGAATGAGGAAGAGCATGAAAAGCATTTGAGATTGACATTGCAATTGCTCAGGGAGCATCAGCTGTATGCAAAGCTGAGCAAGTGTGAATTCTATAGAGATAGAATTCAGTATTTGGGTCACATTATCTGAAAAGAGGGTATATCGGTGGACCCTGAAAAGATTGAAGCGATTATGAATTGGCCTATTCCAAGAAATGTGATAGATGTAAGATCTTTTATGGGACTTGCAGGATACCACCAGAGATTCATTGAAGTATTCTCCAAGGTTGCACATGCCATCACTTCTTTGCAAAAGAAGAGGATAAAGTTTGAATGGACATCGAGGTGTGAAGAAATCTTCCAGCAGTTGAAAGATCTTCTCACCAGTGCACTAGTTTTGAAAGTTGCAGACCCAGAGAAAGATTTTATGGTGTGTACCGATGCATGCGGAGAAGGGCTTGGAGGAGTCCTTATGCAAGACAACCACATGATATGTTACAAGTCGAGAAAGTTGAAGGAGCATGAGAAGAACTATGCCACTCATGACCTAGAGCTTGCAGCCATAGTACATGCTCTCAAGATGTGGAGGCATTACTTGATGGGTAGAATATTTGAGCTAAGGACAGACCGTTGTGGTCTGAAGTATCTATTTGATCAGCCTACTCTGAATGCTAGGTAAGCGAGATCGCTGGATTTTTTATGCAAGTTTGATTTTGAAATCAAGCATATAAAGGGAAAAGAGAATAAGTTAGTTGATGCACTCAGCAGGAAGGTGCAGGAAATGCATGTGGCATCTCTTAGTATTTGCCAATCAGATTTGAGGTAGCAGATTGTTAATCATACTGCTGGAGATGAATTGTATGAGCTGGTAAAAGACAAATTGTAGTAGCAAAGTCTTGAGAAGAGGTATGAAGGATATAAATTGGAATAATATGGACTTCTTACTTATAAAGGCAGAATTTATATTCCAAATGTAGCAGAGTTGAGGAGAGTTGTTATGGATGAAATCCATCAAGCTCCCTATTCTAGTCACCCAAGATACCAGAAGATAATTGCTACTTCCAGGAAACAATACTTTTGGCTAGGAATGAAAAAGGACATGGCTAAATACATTTCAAGGTGCATGAAATGTCAACATGTAAAGGTCAATCATTAACACCCAGCAGGTTTGTTGCATCCTTTTCCAGTTCCAGAATGGAAATGGGAAGTTATTTCCATGGATTTTATTACAGGATTGCCAATGACTTGGAGACAACATGATTCCATCATGGTTGCGGTAGACAAGTTGACAAAGGCAACGCATTTTATACCGGTTAAGTCTACGCATAAGAGTGGTGATATTGCAAAGATATTCATGAAAGAGATTTTCAAATTGCATGGATTGCCTAAGGAAATAGTCTCTGAAAGAGATGTCAAGTTCACTTCCAATTTTTGGAAGGGGTTGTTTGCAAATTTGGGTACAAATCTAAACTTCAGCACTGCATACCATCCTCAGACCGGTGGGAAGACAAAGAGAGTTAATCAGGTGCTTGAAGATATGCTCCGCATGTGCGTGATGGACAAACCAACCAAGTGGGAAGATTACTTACACTTGGTAGATTTTGCTTATAACAATGGACAACAGGCATCCTTGGGGATGAGTCCGTATGAAGCTTTGCATGGAAGAAGGTGTAGGACACCAGTGACTTGGGATAACCCAGTGAATAGGGTTGTGCTTGGTCCAGAATTGCTCAAGGAGATGGAGCAGGAGGTTGTAAAGATCAGGCAGAATTTGAAAGCAGCACAGGACAGGCGGAAAATTTATGCAGATAAGCATAGGGTGAACAGGGAGTTTAGTGTTGGGGATCATGTTTACCTTAGAGTGAGGGAAAAGTAGAGTTCCTTGAAGCTTGGAAGTTGTGACAAGCTGTCACCAAGATATTGTGGGCTGTTTGAAGTGCTTGAAAGAATAGGGCCAGTTGCATATAGACTTGCATTTCCTACTAGCACTAGAGCTCATAATGTTTTCCATGTTTCTTTGCTTAAGAAATATGTACATGATCCTAACCATGTGATAAATTGGGATGTGATTCCGGTGGAACCCGAGGGAGAGTTCCAAATCGAGCCAATGCGCATCCTCAACAGGAAGGTCACAATGCTCCGAAACTGAGCCATAGGGAAAGTAAAGGTGCAATGGGAGCACTATGGGCCTAAAGAAGCTACGTGGGAGCTGGAGGATGCCATGCGATTGGCACATCCATTTTTGTTCAATTCTACAGAACACTGAGGCGGTACCAGTGTAGCATTTTGTTCAAATTATGTAAAGCACTGAGGACAGTGCTATTGAAGGGGGAGGGGAATGTAACACCCCGGTTTTGACCCATTTTGTGTTAAAATGTATATGATGTATATATTGTAATTAATCATGGTGTGGAGCTAAAGGAAAAATCCCCACCATTGATTTGGTTGTTTTATGTTTTGTCAATTGAAATCGTTGCCAATGGTATATCATGCTATTCGGCACATATTAATTCTAGCATCATGTAAATATGCATTTTAATTAAAATGAACCCCAACTAGCTATGTCAATGCAACCATAATGAAAAGGGAATGATTTTCCTAAGGATAAGGAGGGGGAATTATTAAAATTTGGACCAATGGGGAAAAGCCATGTGTCAACTATTAAACCCATTTAGTTGTCACCACCCTTTTGACTTGCTCACCTTTCCCTTGTCTCAATCAGTCAACTATCAAATTAAAACCTCTGATGTTAGTTGGGGTAATTATTGATGGGCAGTGGTGTGTGGTAGGACTGTCAATCCTTACTCACATGCACACTCCACCAGCAGACTCATTCACCCTCACGTGGGCAGGAAGAGAAGAAACAATCCCATTCTTGCATTCTTTCCCATCCTCAAGCAGACACAGATGACCTTTCTCCTCACGCACAGGTTTGGGATTTTCCCTCACGCAATCACTCAGTTTTCACGCATGCCTGCAACGACTGGTTCAGTCTTCATCTTCCAATTCTGGGTTGTGTGTTTACATTTTACTTACCGGATTTGTGGTTCTGTGTATACATTCCCCTGTCCATGCTGAGAGTCTGATCTCCTTTTTCGATTTTGGGTTGCATATTTCCTGTTGCTTCAGTGGTGAGATCAGGGCTGTTGTTTTCCCCATGTGTGTGGGTTGTTGTTGAGTTGTTTTGGCCACGTTAGGGCCAAGAACAACTCTGAAATCGCTTAGCTTAGTCTCAGCCGCATTCACCATTTTTTTTGGGTTGCCATCGTGTTTTCCTTTTTCTTCCCCATAGCTATGAATTGCTTGTTTTGTTGTGTGTATGCAGTGGTTGGTCTTTGGACTGTGTTGGAGTGGGAATGAAGGCTTGGTATGCTTGATAAACATGGTGTGTTTGGGAGACACATAGACAGAGCTAGAGGGCTAGATTTCTTCTCCACAACCCCTGAATAGCACTGGAAGGTAATTCAGGGCCTGAGGGACTGTGTAGCAGAGAAGGGACTGATTCCTTGTGTTGGGTGTGTGTGGGTGCCTAGAAGTCAGGCTAGTTCTGGTGTAGGTGTCCTTAACTCTTCAGTGAGCCCACCAGCTTAGCATTCCGCTTTTCCCAGCTCCTTGATGGCCTGATAAACCCAACTATGTTGGCTTGGATTATTTTTGTATCTTTGGCTATGTGTGATCCTGCTTAGTTCCTTATTCCTTGGGGAATCATGCCCACCTTGGGGGTGGCAGTGTTGCTGAGAGACTAAGGAGCACACTGGCCTATGGTTGGGTGGAACATTGCAGCGACGTAACTGGTTGCGGGAAAAGTTCTTCATAAGATAAGTATTCTTGTGTTCAATCTCTGCAATCATATTTGATGTTTAATGAATTATGATGAACATGTTGAATGCTTGAATGTATGTTTTGCTTCCGATGTATGCTGAATAATTATGCATCTCTGCATGTTTTACTTCAAAGCATTTCAGTTTTTATGTATATACATGTTCATGGGGCTAGTTTCCTGGATAGTTGATGGTATGGTAGCATCCTCTTCGCCAGTCAGAGGGTCGGGGACGTTACATTTATGCTCACACCCTAGGGGGAATCGCACCATAAATTACTAATAATTTTACCCTTTTTTCCAATGTTCCCAAATCAAGTTGCATATTTTTATAACCTATCATAAAGTTATCAAAGATTCCATTGAGTGGTCCTGAGACTCCCCATATCAGTCCCTACCAAATTTGATACCCCCTTATGTCATTCGAATTCCCTAGAGTTAATACTAGTCAAGACAAATTTTCCCCAAATTCTACCTTTGTTGGGAATTTTCGAATACGGTCATTATAGTGGTATCAGAGCATGGTATTGGAACCCATTGAAGTTATGGATGATAAGGATGATAAGGATGAATTTAATAAACTCATCAAGTCATATTTTTATGATACGACCAAGAAACTCATGCAAGGATTCAAATAGATGGCTAGCCAACTGATGGGTAAACTAGTAGGAGGGGGTAGTAGAAGTTTCCATTATGGAGATACACATAATACCATCCCTTTTGAAGAATTTGATGATTGGTGTAATGGATATAGGCATAATAACTCAAATGTGAACTCATTAAGGAACAATATGCAATCCACAAGTACGGAGGAGACCAAGGAGCCACCATGTTTTGTGGGTGGTGAAACAGAAAAATCATTACATTATGGGGATCGAAAATCACTCCCAAGTGACTTTGAAAAATATGAGGAAACATCACATGAGAATGAAGAAGAGTCCCTTGAAACTATAGAATATCATTTCGAGACATATTCTACTATGGACAATATGGACCAAAGGGCATCTACTGATGGATGCTTGAACTATGAAGGAGTACCTACTGATGGGTGCTCACAACTCTATGTTGGTGACATAGAGATCAGATCGTAAAATGTTGCTGCAATACAAATTCTTCAGAAGAATAAATATGAATACCTTGTGACAGATAATGAAGAACCAAGATACACTTCCCCATCACCACTTGAGCTTCAAGAAGTTGATCAAATCAAGTTGAAAGAAGAAGAGGAGGTTTGGTCTCATAAACCATCCTTCATTGAAGGGTCTTTGATTATGTGTGAAAGGGGTATCCATGAGGCCCTTAGAATACTCCATGACACTCAAGAGGAGTCATCCTTCCTTGAAGACATGGAGAAGATTCAAAGAGCATTGTGCAACATCAAGGGTAAGTTCAAGTCTTTTCTTTTTTATAGAAACATTGTGATTGAGCTTAGTGAATGGTTACATCAATCCGACTTGAATAATAATGAAGATATTCATAAGCTCAAAATTCAAAATGAGCAACTTCTTGAGAGGTTGCAAGATACTTGTTCTTCCTCCTATGTTTTAGATTGTCATATGGTAGTTCTTACTGCTAATTGGTTTTCTAGATTTCTTCTCACACACTATATTGTCATTAACTTATA
>LPNX010085906.1:545628-576433 GCA_001517045.1 Pseudotsuga menziesii
CTGACCAATCTCTGGAGAAGAATGGCATCTCCCTTCCAGAAAGCTCAAAGAAGAGAGAAGGAGGATCAAGTTCAGATGACAGAGAGAGAGTTCATGCTCTAGTTGCTGGCACNGGGGCGGATTTTCTAAAGCTATGGATTCACAGAAAACTATCTTGACTCCCTTCAACTATTTTGAATGGAAATCAGAGATGGAGATATTGTTGAGAGCGAAATGCCTCTACAGGGTGACTATGGCTACAGAAGCAGAGCCCAATGCTACTGCAGAGAAGTTCAAATGGCACAATCGGAGAGATGAGGCCTATGGCCTCCTATGTCTCAGTATTTCCCGAGACCTCCTTTTCCATCTCGATGGATTAACTTCACCGGATCAAGTATGGGAGAAGATTTCTGATCTTTTTGGAAAGACAGATGAGATGAGGGGACATCATATCGAAAATGAGTTGATTTCTCTGAGTCCCGGTAGCTTTGAATCCCTGCAGCTATATTTCTCCAAGTTCAAAGCACTAGTTTTGCAGCTGAAGCAGTGTGGTATCGAAAAGAAANCCTGACAGTGTACCAGATGACCCACACTGGGTCTCCTAAGAAGGTCATATTCTCCCCCGATGAAGTTGAGATCACAGAGATTTCAACTGGTAGAGTCATTGCAAAAGGAGTTGTGAATCATGCTCAAAAGGTATACATGTTTTCACACTTCCTACCTTACTCAAACCCCTCTGCTCTTCTCATTCATGCTAATGAAGCCAGCAAGCTGTGGCATGAAATATTTGGCCATCTAAATTACAAGTATCTGTCTGATCTTAGTGAGAAAGAAATGGTCATAGGGTTACCCAAGATGAAATTTTCCAAAGGAGTCTGCCAAGGCTGTATCCTAGGAAAACACCCAGAGCACAAATTTGAGAAAGCTAGTCATGAGAGAACCTCTGCACCCCTCGAGCTGATTCACAGTGATGTTGCTGGCCCATTCCCTCATATGTCCATGAGTTAGGCCAAATATGCATTGACCTTTATTGATGATTTTTCCAGGTATTGTTGGGTTCACTTCATGAAACACAAGTCTGAAGTTTTTGGCCTATTCAAAGTCTTTAAGGCTTTGGTTGAAAACCAGTGTGGAAGGAAAATCAAGGTCCTCAGATATGACAATGGTGGTGATTATGTCAAGTCTGAGTTTATTAACTATTGTGTAGATGCAAGTATTCAGATGCAGCATTCTATCCCTTACACACCACAACAAAATGGTGTTGTTGAGAGGAAGAACAGATCACTGAAGGAGATGGCAACATGCATGATGGAGGCCAAAACTTTGCCACCAAAGTACTGGGCCGAAGCTATCAACTGTGCAGCCTATATCCAGAATAGGGTGCCTCACAAACAGCTTGATGGTATGACTCCCTTCGAAGCATGGAGTGGGCACAAGCCAGATGTGACCCATTTCAGGATTTTTGGCTCAAAGGCATGGGCTAGAATCTCGACAGAGAAGAGGAAGGATTTGCAGCCCCAAAGCCAAGAGTGTCTTTTTGTTGGATACTCTGAAGATTCAAACGGGTACAATTTGATAAATTTGAGCACAAACAAAGCCTTCATTGAAAGGTGTGTTTAGTTTGAAGAAGAACCCCTTGCAGAAGTGGAAGTTGGTGAAGCCTCTTCACCACCTGAACCTCAAGAAGTAAGTAAAGAGTTTGTTGAACATGCTGATTCTGATTTGTCTGATGGAGATGATTTTATTGCAGACACAAACAGCCCCACAAGGCCAAAATGGGCAGCCAAGACACTACATGCAGCAGGTGAGCTAGCTGGGGATCCCAATGACCCAAGGAGGACTAGATCTCAATTTGAGAGTGGTCTGTGCATGAAGGATCCTATGTTTGATGAAAAATGATATTTGATGGTGGAGTCTGATCCTCAAACATATGAAGAAGTAGTAGGAGATCCAAGATGGCAAGCTTCCATGAAGGAGGAGTTCAGCTCACTCCAGAAGAGCAACACATGGGAGCTAGTGGATCTTCCTCCAGGGAGAAAACTAATACAGTGTAAGTGGGTCTATAAGACCAAATTTTCTGCTGATGGTTCACCACTGAATTAAAAGGCTATATTGGTAGCTAAATTCTACTCACAGGTTCATGGCATCGATTACAATAAGACCTTTGCTCCAGTGGCAAAGATGGATTCCATCAGGCTAGCTCTAGCCATTGCAGCCTCAAGGCAATGGGAGGTACATCACATGGATGTAAAATGTGCCTTTTTGAATGGAGATCTCACTGAGGAGATATATATGCAGCAGCCTCAAGGTTTTGCTACTAACCCTTCTCTTGTGTGCAGGTTGAGAAAGTCATTGTATGGGCTAAAGCAAGCCCCCAGGGCTTGGTATGCCAAGATAGATAGCTTCTTGCTATCTCTGAATTTTGTTCGGTGCAAATCAGATCCAAATGTCTATTTGAAGTCTGTTAATGGTTCATTAATGATCATTGTGTTATATGTTGATGACCTCCTCATTACAGGAAGCTCACAGGCTGAGATTGCTTCCTTAAAAGGAGCTATGAACCAAGCCTTCTCCATGACAGATTTGGGGCTCTTAAGTCAATTTCTGGGGCTTGATATTGCTCAAACCAAAGCTTGAATAAAGGTGCACCAGTCCAAGTATGCCTTGGATTTTCTGATCAAATTCAGAATGCAAGACTGCAAAGCAAGCAAAACTCCTTTCCTTTCAGGAGTGAAGCTGGAGGAAGATGATTCTCCACTGATGGTAAACAATACACTGTATAGACAATTGATTGGATGTTTATTGTATTTGACACATACTCAACCTGATCTTTGTTATGCAGTAAGTGTGGCTTCTAGATTCATGGATCAGCCTCATGAGATCCATTGGAAAGCAGCCAAAAGGATCCTTAACTTTGTTCAGGGAACAAGGACACATGGGATCTTCTATAAGGCAAAATCTGATCTTGATTTGATTGGATTTACTGACAGTGATTGGGCAAGTGATAGCACAGACAGAAATTCCACTTCAGGGTATGTGTTCATGCTTGTAGAAGGTCCAATCAACTGGTCAAGAAAGAAACAGAGTGCCATTGCACTCTCATCTACAGAAGCTGAGTACAGAGGAGTTGTTAATGCAGCAACTCAGTGTTTATGGTTGCAAGGTTTACTTGGAGAGTGTGGTTTCGAACCTGAGTACTCAACTACTATCTACTATGATAACCAGAGTACCATTCGAATCTGCAAAGATCTAGTTCAGAAGTAGAGAACCAGACACATTGAGATTCACATGCACTACATCAGAGAGCTTGTGCATGATGGCACCATTCATCTACTCTTCTCTTCATCTTCAGAACAAGTAGCTGATATATTCACCAAAGCATTTTGTGAGAAGACCTTCAGCAATCTCAAATCACTACTGTGGATTGCTGATCATGCTGTAAAGGCATGAGTGGAGACAAGATTCTACAATTTTGTTTTACAGTCCATGTTTAAGGGAGGATTTTCCCAAGTTGGTTTTGCCTCTTTCCTTGTTTATTTGGACATGCAGTATGTAAAGGGTGACTAAGCCTTGTTGCTAGGCCCTATATTTTTGATTTATTACTCATAAATTCAGGCTTAAGGGGGGGTGTTAGAATAATCAACCCATAGTTTACCCACTTAGACATTAATTCATTTATTTTTGTCTTATTTGCCTAGTTCATGAGTCCCACCTTGTGCAAGTTGTTGATTGCCTATCCATAGAGGTCAAACTTTCCATATCTGACTCATGTAGCACTTGGGAAAGCCTTAGGAATCAAATCTACTTTATTCCTGGCCTCCTAGGTGCCTATCTGCATTTTCTACTTTATTGCCTGCTTTTTCATTGTTTTAAGGCACATGGGAAAGCTAGACTAGGTGAGGTGAACTTGTTTTTTGTCCTACACATCCTCCTCTCTTTTCTCCATGCAAAAGAATGTATGAGCTTCCATTCCACCACTCTTTAGCTTTCCTATGCCTTTTTTCCAATTCGTGAGCTCCATGACAGATTTGGGATCCAGCTTTTACACCTATGGGGGATTTGCTTATTTTTGGTAAGCCTGCTTTATGCTAGATTTGGATGCTTCCTCATGCATTCAATTTCTTCATGTATTCTATTTATTCAGTAGCCTATGATATTACAGGGTTGGCTATTGTACACTCAGTTAATATAATTTTGTGTTACAGCTCCATATTCAGTCTCCATTGTTAGCAATTTTGCATGATCAATTGATAATTGTTGTGGGTAAAATTAATCTACTGCTGGCCTGAATTTCTACAATACTATCAAGCTTCTCATATTATTCATGACCTAATATAAGCTATTTTTCTATCATATGTTCATCTTCCATTTATTTAATGTTATGTGCTTATGCTTGAATGCTTGGTTCAAGTTTATTCATGTTATTTAATGTTTGATAGCTGTCATCCTATCAGCATCTTGATGATTTGAATTGCAAATACTTTCCTTGCTATGATTAGCCATTTATATGTAATGTTTTATGTATGAATTTTCTAGCATAATAAGTTCTCCATCTTTTCACCCTATTATCAAACCTCTGAACAGTGGTAGTTAGAAGCCTTATCTTTGATGGAGTTTAATGCATGTCTTGAGAGTGTGAGGTCCTATAGGTCACCTGACTTGATCCATTTAGAAACCATAAAAACAATTAAGTTACCGGGAATCCTCAAGCTACAACCTAGAGGAGTTTCCTGGAGTTCTAACAAACTGGCGTCATTTTCAGGGAGAGGATATTGAAGCTCAGCTTCCGTGGGAGACGACATAAATCCTACTTTGATGATAGACAAAGTTTCGAAACTATTTTGGTTGTAATCATCTATCTGGCGACTCCATTGGAATAAGGTGGCTTCAAGAATACCAAGTGCCAGAGCAAACCCTCAAGGGCCACCAGTAAAACTTGTTTCAGATCCAGAAGAGATTCTAAGAAGAGCTAGGGCTTCACTAAGATAGACCTCCAGAGCTGCAAGGGGAGCTACATCAGAAAATTTTAGGGTTGAGGAATCTTCAAGCACTATTGCAAGTGAAGATATCATCCCTAACAACTCCATTGAAGAACTGTGGCTCCAAGAAGGGCTCATACCAGAGCAAATCAAGAGAGGCCACCAACAACACATGTTGCAGACCCAGAGAAGATCATCGGAAGAGGAAGAGCTCTACAAAGGTAAACTTCCAGAGCAGCAAGGAGGACCCGATTGATAGAAGATGAAGAGGCTGAATTCAAAGTCCAGGTACCAGTTCATGAATTTACTTTATGAACTGTTGTTATTTTTTATCAGCTCCTTTATACTTTTCCCTTCACATGTTAAAAGAATTATCCGTTGTTTTATATATTCCGAAAATTATCAGCCATCTTTTATAAATCCATCTTTAGAAGAAGATTCGCAGCCCGCTTGTATTGTAGAAGTTGAATCAGTCCTTGTGTTGCAACTCATTTATAAAAATGACCTCTGTATCCAAATTCCTTATAAATATAATCAACCATGTAACCTTGAATAAACCAAAATTGATTCAAAGCCTATGCAGAGCTCAGCACTCATTGCCATAACCTTTTAACCTTGTCAGCAGATTGTTATCCCTCATGATCATCCCATAGCATTTCAAATAAAAATCAGGATGAAGATGTTTAAGCCATTAAAACTGCCCTCTCATCTTCATCTTTATCCTCTTGACTGTTATGAATATATCCCTTGGGTTTTTGGAGAGAATCAAGCTTCAGCTGAAAGGCACTTGGAATCTTTTGAATATTTTATTGACTGTTTTTAGATTGTTCATGAGGATGTAATCATGAGACTTTTATCTAAATCATTGATTAGAGATGTTGCTATATGGTTCAAGTTTTTAAGAGCTAACTCCATTGGCTCTTGGATAGAATTCGCTAATGCCTTTTTGAAGCATTGGGGTGAGAACAAATCTCTTGATTTGTATCTTCCTGATTTCTATGCTTTGAAGAGAGAGGAAGACGAAACTTTGCCTATATTCAATCGAATATTTTACAACAATTATCATGATATGCCTTTGGAGATATGGCCCACAGAGACAGCTGCCATGGTATATTATGTGATGGGACTACATTCAAAACTTTCCCTTTTTCTGCTAGAAAGGAAATCTTCATCATTAAGCATTTTGTTTGAAGATTCTTTAGAGGTGGAGGAAAGCATTTGTACTTCAAGGAGAATCCCATAGCAATTTGATTTTGAAAACCATCATCTACCTGAGCCAGATAAACATCAGTATGATTCAGATTTTGAACAGGAAGATTATGAGTCTGAACTAGATTTGGAACAGTAGAAAGCATGTGAGCTCCTTTCAGAATTAGAATCAGATTCTTCAGTGTTTGAAAAGTACTCCCAAGACAGGTATGAATCTGGATTTTATGATCAGTTTGCAAATCAGGATGAGCCTATGATAATTGATGTTTGTACAAGCAATTATATGTTTTCAACTGATCTTTATTCATATGATGCAAACCCTGTTTTATCATCCTATTATGAGCACTATTCTCAAAAGGAAATTTTAATGATTAATGATCAAGATCTGATCATAAGAGAACAAGAATGTTCAGATCAGCTGTTGAGCTTGCATTTTGATTCGAAAAAGGTTGAGCAGTCCACATTCAACACCGACATCAGTGAAGAAAAAGATCAACAACATAAAAGGGTATTTCCTGTTGGCTTTTATGACCCTGTTGTTGACTATCTGGAAATTATATGCAGCATAAATATCAAAATATTTTTGTTAGATGATAGTTGGTTCCATCACCCTTTGAAACTACATTGCTGCATGCTAGGGTTTCATTTATTTTTTGGGTCAAGATCAAGGATAAGTTCAATAGATAAGTTTCTGACATGGATTCATTTGAAGCATGATGTCACTTTATAAGAATAATCTACTGACTAGAATTAGGAGTAGGAATAGGTAGGAAAATAAGCTCTTAATATGAGAAGCTAGGTCATTTTTAGTTGTTTTCATGAATAAGCAAAGCGGGCTACAGACAGGTTGCAGTGAATCATTTATGAAGGACAAATGACTCCATGCCTAATGGAACACTAGAAGACAGCTTTAATTCTTATTTTTCAGTAAAGGCATTTTGTTCTAGGGTTATTGGGACCTCACAGGGAGGTTCCCATCCCTGAGTAGGAGCCATATTTTATCTCCTAAATAAATTAGGTTTTCACTCAGTCAAACTCAGGCAATTTAGTTTTGTACAGTGATGAGGATTTTGAGATGCATTATGAGATTTTATATGTGTTTAACAAATCTTGAATATATGATGCTCTGTTTTTCAAGAAAATTTGAAATTTTAGCTTTCGATGGCTTAGGCAAAATTTTTGACAGTTCATTAGCCACTGAAAAGCCAGCTTTTGGCAGCTAACAGTTTCGGCTCAGGACCACGTTAACCACCGAAAGCCTGTTGATCACATTTTTAGGAAAGAAATTTTTCGATGGCTTGGTTGAACATATCAGTGGTTCATTAGCCACCAAAATCCCAGCTTTCAGTAGTTAACGAATTAAACCCTAGATTCTCTTAGCCATCGAAAGTGGTGTTTTACTGCGAAAAGTAATTTTTTTTAAATCACGATTCTGAGCAATGAGAGAATCATTTTGAAAAAAGATCAATTTTTTTTGTTCCTAACATGTCATAGAACAATAACCTCTCTCAGTATTCCTACAAGTATTGCATATTGGGAGAATCAAATCCATCTCTAAGGCCTAATTTTCGGATCTCAGAATATCCTTGTTTTAAACATGTTTTGGAAATACAGATATCGGGAAAATAAAAATGAATTTCAAAAACCTAAGAGAGTTTTTTTCTCACAACAAACCAATATAAAAAAACCTCTTTCAGTTTATACACAAGTGTCATATATTTGAAGGAAAAAATCCATCTCTAAGCCCCAGTTTTCAGTAGTTTGGCCAAATTTTTAGGGTAAAAGATGATCTGTCAATCCCCTAGGTGGCATTTTTGACCTCATCTATCAGTCCATGAAGATTTGCTGCAGATTTTGAATAGTTCGAAGTAAAACTAGGTCCCAGAGAATCAACTAGCTATTGAGGCAAGTATATGAACTAGAGGTCAAACCCTAAATCTCAAACTCACCAAAGCATGAAAACCCTAGCAAAAGTGGTAATAAGCATGTTTGGCCCAGAAGCAGCCTGTGAGACCACTGTCAATACAAAATCTAGGCAAGCTGCAGAGACATCAAAGGGATAGCACCAAAACCTCTAAAACAGCAAGGCAAATAAGTATGCAAACCCTAAAACACATCTTGCACTGGAAACCCTAGCAGAGGCAGCAGCAAGCTTGCAGGATCCGGAGGCAGCCCATGATGCTGTTGTTATACAGGTTGAAGTAATCTAAGATTGATGAAGGATAAATCCATGCTCTATAGGATGATAAGAAGCTCAAGGTTGCAGAAGAAATATTCAAACCCTAAAACACATCTTGCACTGGAAACCCTAGCAGAGGCAGCAATAAGCTTTCAGGACCCAAAGATAGCCCATGATGTTTCTGATATTCCAAATATTTTGCAGGTTGAAGAAGTACCAAAAGGTCAGAATTAAAGTTGTAAAAGGTTGAGTAAAATATTAATTAAATTTTGCAGAAACAGAGCTTTCGGTGGCTTAGGCAAACGCAGCAACTGTTCATTAGCCGCTGAAAGCAGAGCTTTCGGCAGCTAACAGACCTAGTTTTCTGCTTCCTTAACCACTGAAAGCATAAAAGGGTGCATAATTATATATTTACACATAGAACTAGTTTTGGCAGATACAAACACCTCAGGGGTGAATCATGGAGCTGAATTAAAGGAACCAGTGGAAGGGGTCTGTTCCAGTTTTGAGGGTGCCATCAAGGAGAAATAGGTCACAAACCCTACCTGCTTTTGACAAACCGTGGCTTATCTGTTAGTTAACAGGTCATAGCTCCACTTTAGTAATCACTACAGTTATCAAAATGTTCAAGCAATGAACAAATGTTAGAGTTAGATAGACTAGTACTTAAATTAGGGTTTCTGACCTAATTTTGCAAAAAACGGTTCTTTTATCTATTTTTAGTAAATCAGATCCAACTTTTCAGGATCTGATTAATTTTGTAAAGGATATAAAGCCTAAGACTTATGTTGAAGAAAAGGTTCAACTTCGGGGACCTTTTAACCATTAATATTATCAAGCTTCTCATATTATTCATGACCTAATATAAGCTCTTTTGCTATCATATGTTCAGCTTCCATTTCTTTTATGTTCTGTGCTTATGCTTGAATGCTTGGTTCAAGTTTATTAATTTTATTTAATGTCTAATAGCTGTCATCCTATCTACATGTTGATGATTTGAATTGCAAGTACTTTCCTTGTTATGATTAGCCATTTATATGTAATTGTTTTATGTATGAATCTGTCAGCATAATAAGTTCTCCATATTTTCACCCTATTATCAAACCTATGAACAGTGGTAGTTAGAAGCCTCATCTTTGATTGAGTTTCATGCATGTCTTGAGAGTGTGAGGTCCTATAGGTCACCTAACTTGATCCATTAAGAAACCATAAAAACATTTAA
The DNA here is from genome assembly GCA_001517045.1 of Pseudotsuga menziesii. Taxonomy (NCBI): domain Eukaryota; kingdom Viridiplantae; phylum Streptophyta; class Pinopsida; order Pinales; family Pinaceae; genus Pseudotsuga; species Pseudotsuga menziesii. The sequence continues at coordinate 555,197 of LPNX010085906.1, forward strand.
TTTACCAGGCATCCTCGAGCTGCAACCTAGAGGAGTTTCCTAGAGTGCTAACAAACCGGCGCTATTGTCGAGGAGAGGAGATTGAAGCTCAGCTTCCCTGGGAGATGACATAGATCCTAATTTAATTATAGACAAAGTTTGGACAATATTTTGGTTGTAATAATATATCTGGCGACTCCATTGGAATAAGGTGGCTTCAAGAATACCAAGTACTAGAGAAAACCCTCAAGGGCCACCAGTAACACCTATTTCAGATCTAGAAAAGATTCTAAGAAGAGCCAAGGCTTCACTAAGACAGACCTCCAGAGTTGAAAGGGGAGCTACATTAGAAAATTTTAGGGTTGAGGAATCTTCAAGCACTGCTTCTTGTGAAGATCTCATCCCTGGCAACTACATTGAAGAACTATGGCTCCAAGAAGGGCTCATATCAGAGCAAATCAAGAGAGGCCACCAGCAACACATGTTACAGACCCAGAGAAGATCATCAGAAGAGGAAGAGCTCTACAAAGGAAAAATTTTAGAGCAGAAAGGACATCTAGATCAGGTATCTTAAGAGTAGAGTCTGTTCTTCAAGATTTGTTTGTAGAGGGAGAAGAAAACCTAGCCCTGCTGCTAGGGCAGATTTACAAAGACTTCTATTTTCCTGATACATCTGAATTTAATAAGCCTCCACTGGGGAGGACCCGGTTGATAGAAGATAAAGAGGCTGAATTCAAAGTCTAGGTACCAGTTCATCAATTTACTTTATGAACTGCTGTTATTTTTTATCAGCTCCTTAATACTTTTCCCTTCACATGTTAAAATAATTATCTGTTGTTTTATATATTCTGAAAATTATCAGCCATCTTTTATAAATCCATCTTTAGAAGAAGATTCGCAGCCTGCTTGTATTGTAGAAGTTGAATCAGTCCTTGTGCCACAGCTCATTTATAAAAATGACCTCTGTATCCAAATTCCTTCTAAATCCGATCAACCATGTAACCTTGAAGGAACCAAAACTGATTCAAAACCTATGCAAAGCTCAGCACTCGTTGCCATAGCCTTTGAACCTTGTCAGCAGATTTTTATCCCTCATGATCAGCCCACAGCCTTTCAAATCAAAATCAAGATGAAGATGTTTAAGCCATTAAAACTGTGCTCTCGTCTTCATCCTTATCCTCTTGACTATTATGAATACCTCCCTTAGTTTTCTGGAGAGAATCAAGCTTCAGTTGAAAGGCACTTGGAATCTTTCGAAGATTTTATTGACCATTTTCAGATTGTTCATGAGGACGTAATCATGAGACTTTTCTCGAAATCATTGATTAAAGATGCTGCTATATGGTTCAAGAGTTTAAGAGCTGACTCCATTAGCTCTTGGATAGAATTCACTGATGCCTTTTTGAACCATTGGGGTGAGAACAAATCTCTTTATTTGTATCTCATTGATTTCTATGCTTTGAAGAGAGATGAAGACGAAACTTTGCCTATATTCAATCGAATATTCTACAACACTTATCATGATATGCCTTTGGAGATCTGGCCCACAGAGATAGCTACCATGATATATTATGTGATGGCACTACATTCAAAACTTTCCCTTCTTCTTCTAGAAAGGAAATATTCATCATTAAGCATTTTTTTTTAAGATGCTTTAGAGGTGGAGGAAAACATTTGTGCTTCAAGGAGAATCCCAGAGCAGTTCGATTTTGAAAACTATCATCTACCTGAGCCAGATAAACATCAGTATGATTCAGATTTTGAACAGGAAGATTATGAGTCTAAAGCAAATTTGGAATAGCAGCAAACATGTGAGCTCCTTTCAAATTTAGAATTAGATTCTTCAGTGTTTGCAAAGTACTCCCAAGACAGGTATGAATCTGGATTTTATGATCAGTTTGCAAACCAGGATGATCCTATGATAACTGATGTTTGTATAGGAAATTATATGTTTTCAACTAATATTTATTCATATGATGTAAACCATGTTTAATCATCCTATTCTGAGCACTATTTTCAAAAGGAAATTTTAATTAGTGATGATCAAGATCTGATCATAAGAGAACAAAAAGGTTCATATCAGCTATTGAGCTTGCATTTTGATCCGACAAAGGTTGAGCGGTCCACATTCAACATTGACATCAATGAAGGAAAATATCAGCAGCATAAAAAGGTATTTCATGTTGGATTTTATGACCCTGTTGCTGACTATCTGGATATTATAAGCAGCATAAATATCAAAATATTTTTGTCAGATGATTGTTGGTTCCGTCACCCTTTGAAACTAAATTACAGTTTCGATTGAAAGTAGTTTATAAAGGCTCACCCCAAAGCCATGGATTCGATTTATGCATTTAATGTTACCGAGAACACTGGGTTTCATGTGAACAAGGCCCACCCTACAGATGACCATTATGGATGCCCCTAGAAAAAGGACGTACATTATATATGGATTTTGGGTGGAAATCATCTAAAATTTAAGTAGATATATGGTTGACCCGAATTTTTTCGACCTCCTTTTGGCTACAGTTTGTCAAATTTTAAGTAGGTGTTTAGTTTGAGCAGAGCTCAATTGTATCAACTCTAAATGGAGGACCATCAAAAATGAAAACTAGTGTTTGAGCAGTCAAGAAGCTGGCCATTTCAGTCAATCGGAAGGCGACCATTCTAGTTGATATGCAGTCAACCAAGTGCAAGCATGTTTTAATTAACATAGTGATTATGCTGACTGTCTCAATCCATGGGGGTGAACATCGATTGTCAGATATCAATCCATGGAATAGAACATATAGTCGACTAGATGCTTAGAATAATTCTTGTCGGTTTCTCCCAGAATTATAATCCATCGTCACGTGTAAGTAGTGGATCAGCACCACTTGTTGTTGTTGCTAGAAGAATGGTTGTCAACTTGTTTTCCTAGTCAATGGTAATATATTGTAAAAATATATAAATATGATGATTTGTCGAGTCCTACTTTGATGGTCAAAGATGTTGATGTATTTTGATACGGGAAATTAGGGATTTTTACAGAAGAGGAATTTTTGAGTGAGCCTGGTATAGGATTTATCTCCTCATCAAAATCAAAGTTTATATACCTAGGTCTATATTTTTGGTTGGGTGAAACTCCGGGAAAGTCAAACCCTAGTTTGACCCCAGGCCTGAAAAACCCTAGAATACTAAAACGAGTATTTTTGGTACATTTGCTATATCTTGGAATTGAAGAAGTCTCAGGGGCCGAAACTTTCACAGGACGAAGATAAATTCATGATGTACCCTTTGTAAAAAATTCAGCCTTACATTCACTATATTATGGGAGATATGTTTCCTCCAAATCAGGGTTCCAGCCTCTTGCAGGATTCATCCCTAAACAAGACACCTAGGGAGAATTACAATATCTTGGGCTACAAAGATCTAAATGAAATTTTGCAAGATGTTCCAGATATCACATGGACGGTAATTTCTGTGGTAAAAGTTTCATACCTTGATGATGAAACAGGGACACATGGAATTCCGTACAAGTTTGCTATGCTTAACAGTCCCGAAATATGTCACCTTGGGAAAACTCTCATAGGTCCCAACTGGTGAAAAAAATTATGGTCAAACCTATGGTGTTGGAAAGAGAACCAGCAAGATTAACTCAGTACAAAATTTTAGACACATAGGAGTAGTAATCTCGGAGATACCACAGAAACAGTATCAGGCATTTCTACAGAAGAAATTGGAAAACTAGGGCTTCCTGTTCCAGGAACTTCCCTCTATTGTTTTCAAAAAAGGAGTACATTGGAAAACTCACCTTGAAGAGGTATATCTTTCTATCTAATCAAATCTAAAATATTCCAACTTTTGAAAATTAGGGTTTCTCTGACAAACCCTAGATCATCTAGCTCTGGGACTAGGACGGAATCCTCAAATTGGTAAGATTTAATCTTTTGCTATTTACATTTGAGGTTCTCATTTCTAAATGGCTAATCACACCAGCTTGATGACAAGATTAGTGAAGCTGACAACTTCCATACATGAAAGTATTGGATCTCACTTGTTCTTGAAGAAAATGAATTGGACACCTACATAAGTGGAAAGGTTCCAGTTCTAGAGGGAGATGAGGCTAAAGCCTTACACAAGAAGAAATTGGTCAAGGCCAAGAAGATCATTGTTGATTCAATAGATGATCACCGTATACCATAAGTGTCTTCCCTAAATACACCAAAAGAGATGTCTGATTCCTTTACCAATCTATTTGAAGGAAAGAACATAAATCGAAAGATGACTTTGAGAAACCAGTTGAAGAATGTGAAGATCCAGAATGCAGAGACCATACAGTCATACTTTATGAGGGTCTCTCAAATCTAAAAACATCTTGAAGCGATAGAAGAATAAGTGGAGAATGCAGAAGTTGTGATAACCACCTTGAATGGCCTCCCAGGATCATGGGATTCATTCATTCAAGGAATGTGTGCCAGAAGGAAGTGATTACTTTCGGCAGACTCTAGGAAGAGCACACACAAGAAGAAGCTCGACTCATAATAAGAGAAAAGAAGATGGGAGCAACTGAAGATCAAGCTCTCACCATCCAAAGAAGATCCCTCAAGCGATGAGGAATACGAAGGACTCAACTCTTGAAGAACCTCTTATCCATCTTAGCATTTGGATAAAAAATGATGTTGTTATGAATGAAGAAGATGATGAAGCTGAAAGGAGTATATCCATGAAACAAATAAAGATAAGTATTCAATTGTCATTTCATGATATTTTTTTCTTATGCATTTGTTTATATTCAATTGATGTATTATGCATGATAGAATTTTTGCATTAATGACAGTATACTACTAATATGCATGTGATGGGTAAGTAGCTCATAGGTTCTATACAACTCTCCATTGCTACTTATCTAAAATGAAACCTCTTTGCTGACATATTGGATTAGTGCACAATCTCAATGTTGTCCTGGTAGAGTTGGAAGGCATCTAGAAAGTTTCCGTGAGATATGGATGAATGTTGTATTGGATAAAATAGTTCCATGATTGTATCTTTATGCAAAAGAATTTTTCATTATGAATATACCTTATGAAATGTTTCTAACCATACAACTAATTCATTTGACTTGTAAAAATTGCGTACAATCACCTACAAGAAAAGAAGGGCGAGACTTGTTATGAGGAACAAGTGATGACAGTTCAAGAAATAATACAAGAATGAAGAATAATATGACAAATACAGTCACTGTGACACTATTGAGCGACATCATTGATGTGGAACCTTCCAGCTATGAATAATTAGCCAAGAAGAAAGGGAAGGAGAATACTAGTTCAAGAAGAATGATGTCTAGGATGCAGTATCGAGACCTGAAGGGAAGTTCGTAGTTCCATCATGCAGTAGATGGAAACATCGTGGGATACAAGGAAAGATTTTTAGCTTGAGGTTTCTCACAAAAAGAAGGCATAGACTACGAAGAGACATTTGCAGTCACTAGAAATACACATGACGGGAAGAATCATGTGTGCAAATGAAAGAAGGCCTTGTAAGAGCTCAGAAGGAACCCATGGGATAACACATACATGAGGAATTTGAAGATCACCTAGAGTGATGAAGATCTTAACCTTTGCTACAAGGTTGAAGATGAAATCCTATAAAGGATGACAAGCTCACAGATGGGTGCGAGAAGAACTTTTGAAAAAAAAAGTTCAAGATAGAGGATCTTGGTAAACCTAGATGGATACATAGAATATTAGTAGTAGAGGAAGCTACTTGTCACTCCAATATAGAATGTTTTAGTGCATAGAGTATGAAAGACAGAGGGAGAATGATGCTCCTCTTCAGAGGGAGTGATTGCAGAAGATCCTGAGGTTTGACATGCTACGACCGAATGGATAGCTTACTGGTGACTCTAGGCTTTACTGAGAGTAAAGTGGATTCCAACCTTTGCTTCAAGGTTGAAGATGGAAGACCAGTGATGCTCCTGTCATATGTCAATGACTTGTTCCTAACAGAAAACATGAACTCATTAAAGTTGCAAGAAGGAGACTTGCTGCAGAGTTCGAGATGAAGGACTTGGATATGATGCACTACTTTCTAGGAACATAGGTGTGGCAGAATGCAAATGGAATCTCCCTAGGACAAGGGAAGTATGCAGTAGAGATCCTGAAGAGGTTCGAGATTATGGGCTACAAGGCCATGACCACACCTATGGCATCAAACCTGAAGTTATTGAGTGTTGCTTCATCAGAGTTGGTTGATTCCATGATGTATCATCAGATGATTTGTTCCTTGATGTACCTGATGAATATGAGACCAGATATTTACTTTGTTGTGAACACATTGAGACATGTTCACTTGATGGTTGCAAAGCATGCAGTGAGGTACCTGAAGGGTACAGTTGAGTATGTGCTCAAGTATGATGCAAATCGGAAGATTAACTTGGAGGGTTATGTGGATTCGGATTGGATAGTGCCATTGATAGGAAGAGCACTTCAGGGTGTTGCTTCAGTATGAGATCAGAGAGGAGCAGTGAAGCTCTAGTATCTGATCCAGAGCAAGATCTCTTGAAAGAGGGAGTTATAGCATAGTCAGTGAGACAGGTTGTCTGAGCATAAAATCCTGGCGAAGCTCGTAGGTGGCTCAGACGTAAAATGGTCCTGTAGGTTGTCCTTGGATGTAACCGATCTTGGTGAAGCTCCCAGGTTACCCTTGAACGTAATCATCCTTGATTTGATTCTATTCTAGAAATGGCCAGAGTGAAGTTTGAGTACTTCAAGGAGAAGCTTGGTGTTCTCCAGATCGAGATTCCCTCCAAAGGGAAGTGATGAGTCTGTGAGCCTTTCTGACATGGTGGCAGGCTAGGCCTCCCATGGTCAGATGTAAGTGTAGAGCCCTTTCCTTCGATTATAGATGGTGTGTCCTATCATGCTGGTAAATATAAGTGTTGAAGACCATTCTCTAGGAAAATGGAGGCACCTGGTCAGTTACCAGGAAATCGATTCAGTCTGGGATTGAAGCTTAGCTTAGTGCTGAGAAGACATTCTCTAGGAGAATGGAGGGACTTGGTTAGTTACTAGGAAATTGATTCAGTCTGGGACTGAATCTCAGCTTAGTGCTGAGAATCCATTCTCTGGGATAATGGAGGCACCTGGTCAGTTACCAGGAAATTTGATTCAGTCCAGGACTGAATCTCAGCTTAGTGCTTGTTATAGTTGATTTTACCACACCGGGTGAATCACACTTGTATGGCCTTCCCCTGTCCTTCTACAGACTCCTTAGACCCCTTGGACCATTTTTTGTCCTTTGATGTTTCCTAGACCATCCCTATAAACATGAGAAAATTGCTATACGTGACTTTTAAACCCCTTATCGCGTATATACGTGGGTTTGACCCCTAAAACCGCGTACATCGGGATGTGTACAAAATCCAAATCCCTTTTGAGTTTTCCTTGACATGGATCCAACTCACTTGTCTCCTGGCCTTCCATATGCCTTGAGATCGCTCGAATCCAACCTTTCATTACCCCATTGAAAAGATATATAAGGAACCCTTTGGATACATTGAAGGCATAAGAGAATTGAGAGCAAAGAAACTATAGTCCATTGTCACCAGAACTTGTGCTTGAGTCTACATCCCTTTGTCCCTTGGAGCACTTTGGTGTTCTTCCCAAGCTTGCCTTTTGCTTGTGAGCTTGCTATCAAGAGATGGAGGATTGAGGTGGTGGAGGCCCAAGTGGGGGATTCAGTTTCTTCGATTCGCAGATGTGCCGACAGAGGTTGTATTCATTGTAATCTCTGATTTTATATTAATAGAAATATATTTTCCTATCCAATAATGTATGTTTGAATGAATATTTTATCCATGGATGATTTCAAATGCTTATACATTGTTTATTATATATGCCAGAGTAGATATAACACCAATGTATATAGTATGCTTGTCTTGTTTACTTGTTGTTGAGGAAGCGATTCATAAATTCAAGCTGAAGTTGGAAAGCTCAATGGGGATCTACCTCAACCATCTGGAATAAGGTACGAGGTCTGATCCTTTAGTGTTATATATTTGATTTCTCCTTAATATTGGAAAGGATTGATTTATGGAGTCAAGCTGTCTGTTGTGGTACCCCAAGCCATAGGAATTTCTCTCCATAACAGAATTGGCGACTCCGTTGGGGAGTTCCTATTAGTTGTCCTTTGGGGGTTTTCTATCAACATTCAATGACTTTGAATTGCTATTTTTTCTCTTGTTTCTATGTCGAGTCTTGGGGCATGTTTTCCTGGTAGTGTCTGATTGGTGTGAAGTTTGTCTCAGCTTGTCTGTTTGCCTTTATTTTTATGCACCTTTCTTCCTGTACTCGAGTTTTTAAATCACAGTCGTGTATATACGTGGGTTTCACTGTTATTTCCACGTACACACGTGGGTTTACTGCGAACAGTCACGCATGCCCTTAGTTTTTCCTTCTAGAGGAATATTGATTGTTGCTGGGTGAATTTGGATGATTGTTGAGTCTCCTTTGATACTGCTAGAGACTGTATACACCCTTGTTTCTGACCAGAGATGTTTTTTTAGGGTAAAATTTCTTTTTTGAAGAATGTTCTTGTCATTGCATTTTTGATTTTTTGTTTTTGGATTAGTGCATTAGATTTATTTTACCTTAGTACTTTGCTTGAGTGTTGCTTGAGTGTGCTTGCAGAGTCTGGGGGTTGTAGAACCATTATTTTGCTTTAGTATCTCATTTTTATTTCAAAAAATCCAAAAATATTTGATTATCATTATGCATTGCATCTTGCATTTTGCATAGTACTTGCACTAGATTTGCTTTTAAGTATTAGTCAGGATTTCATATAGGAAAGCTTGCATTTATCATTCAAAGAAAATTCTGCATTTCACGTAGTAGCATACCCTGTTTTTCATGGACACAATGCATTTGCATTGATTGTTAGGTGTGCATTTTGCTTCATGTTGTGTCATAACACCATTAGTTCCATGACCATCTACCTCTTTTGAGTAATAAAGCCAATTAAAATTAACGCTTAATTAAAATGAAATACACTATTTTATTTGATAGGGTTCACCAACAAGATTAGGTTTTAGCATCTTGGAATAGTTCATTGTGAGTAAATTCTCCAAGACCACTAAATAACAACATGTAGGTGTCTGTCCAGGTGAGTGTGTGAAATTCCTTGGTATAACCAGTGTTTCTCAGGATCCTCCTCTCAAAAGGGAATTAAGCACGAGGCAGTGTGAGCAGTTATTGATTTGGATGACCCATAGTCATAACTGAGTAGCACGGGAGATATTTCTAGGATTGTATTCATATCTGGGGGCTCTTTTGAGAGTTTCAGGATTTTCTACCCTACCCATACGGTCAATCCCGCCTGCGAATGTCCGCTTTAGCATTGATTATATTGAGGTGACCTTAGTGGCCTTACCTAGGATATCAAGGGGGTACTCTGTAGGGGTTATTCTGTGGGTGTCCATGCCAGGTTGGGGTCAGACAACACAGTCGCTTTATGCGTTGAAGTTGAGGGCCACAATAATTGGTTACGTACCTCCGCTTGTTTTGTATGGGAGTCTCAAGCCTCTCCTAGGCAAGACATACCTGCTTCATTCGGGAGCTCACTTATCTTACCCTTGATTGCTTGTGTTTTCCTTTAGATTTTATTGGTGTATGCTCTGTGCACGTTAGCTTGCCTAGGGTTTGCGTAATTAGAGAGTCTTTTATATTTTTTGAGTCATTGTGGATTCAGGTGCAGCTCCTCACCATTCTCATCATTTAGCAGGACTTTCGCCTTCTACATCTCCTCCTCCTTTGGGAGAGAGAGATAGATAGTCCATGCGGACTATTTCGCACATTGATTCACACATGATGGGAGACCATGTTGAAGGTATTCTTGAACCACCTTCTCCCATTCAAGTGGAAGATGGGGAGTTTACTCCTAACTATGATCCTTCACCTGATTTGACTGAGTTAGGTCCTGTAATTTCTAAGATAGGTACTTTTCATGATAGACCTACTTACTCTAGTGTTGATCCCCCATTGATGCATCGCCGGTATTGAATGTCGGAAGATGATGAGACTCATTTTGAACCCACAAGCACTAGTTATGGTAGTTATGGTATGTCTGGTTTTCCCACACATGATTTGGCATTTCATGTCGAGTCGGAGTTTGAGCCTAACACTACGCCTAGGGGCACTCTCATTCCTTACCATGCGGAGAGGCCTTCCATCCTAGTGGTGGAAGCTACATCACATATTCCTCCTAGGCCTAGGGCTAGTGATCCTATTAGGATACCAAATCCGAGACGAGTGACTATAAGGAACAACACGTACATAATTACACAAGTCCCTTCGTCCTCAATCCCTATTTCTTTGAATGTTCACCCTCCACCTCATTCACGTGGTCCTTCGGGCCGGAATGTTGCTACGAGTCAGGTCCATACTTTTGTTACTCGACCAGTTGTGTCTCAGGTTCAAGTACATCCCGTTGTTTCGGGAGGTCTTGTTCATACTTCTAGAGGTCATGTTACTACTTCCGAAGCATATATTCCTACTTCCAGAATGTATATTCCTACTTCTGGAGCGTATTTTCCTACTTACGGAGTGTCTCATGGGACATCTCATGCGATGAATTATGGAGCTTATTATGGGACACAGTATGGACAGAGTTCTTCACCTTATGGGTACGGGTATCAACAACCCGCTTACTCTCCAAATTATGGCTTTGTAGCTTCGAATAGTCAAGGTACACCACAATATGGTGCTTCCATGCCACCCTATACGGGTAAAACAGGAGGAGGGAACTATGGCCAAGGCCATGGTGGTTATGGAAATTAGACCTATGTGAATCAGAACTATCAGGGAGTGGTCCATCAACCTACTCATCCTAGGCTCCCTTTCCTCGCAACGCTAAATCTTCCTGACTTGTCGAGATTGATGAACGATCCTATAGCTCATGACTCGGCTTGGCCTGTTCTCCCTACTAAGCTTCCCTCGAACATACCCAAATTCGAGGGCAAACCGGGAGAGGATATGAGCGAACATGTTACTACTTTCCACCTATGGTGCTCTTCAAATTCCTTACACCAAGATTCGATCCGTTTAAGGCTGTTTCAACGCACCCTTACAGGGCCTGCCACGAAATGGTATATAGAGCTACCTAGGGGGGCATTCGCTTTGTTCGATGACCTAGCGATGAATTTTCTTAACCACTTCCAGCTACCAGTGCGTTACGACGTTGGTACAGAACTCTTGTCGACATTTCAGCAGGATAAAACCACACATTTCTCGGACCATATCCAAGATTGGCATAGATGGAAGAGGTTGATTAAATCCTTTATACTGCCGAAATTCCTCCTCGAATGGTTCCTTAAGTCGTTATTTCCTTATATAGTGAAGGATGTTTCTACATCTGGAGTGCAAAATGAGGAACAAGCCAATTTTAGGGTGCAAGAACTGGATTTGGTTTATGCTCAATCCGGTTTGTTATATGCGATCATTCCCAATGCTCCGCATTCTAGTTTCGACCCCAAAGTTAAACCTGGAGCACATGCCGATGGAATTTTTGGTTGTGCAAGTGCTAAACCTATGGATTCAGTTGTGAAACAGGTCAGTCAATTGTCAATCAACCAATCTGCTTCGGGACAAGCCACGGCTTCGTCTCAACCCACTTAGATGGCGAGTGTGCTTTCGGTGCAATCGTCAGACCAGAAGGGTAACCAACAACCCGGAAGGAATAAAAATAAGGGTAAGAACAATCGTAAGGGTGAGAATAGGAATGAAAATGCTAATAATAATGACAAGAACACCTGTAATACTGGGGGGGACAAGCAAGCTAAATGTAAGGTTAAATTTCCTTACAAGTTGTGTAAGGAATATCACCTCACTTACTTGTGCCCTCGTATCGATGAAGCCTCGAGATTCTTAGCGCAGGGCCCAGCTGTGCTAACTAACCCTTTACCTCACAATCAAAACATGAACTCAAGGACCCATGATCAGTCTGGTGGTGATCAAGATCTGCCAAAGGGTAGTGGTCGTGGGTGCATTAACATGGTGCGTGCTGCGAAAGTTGTGACCTGTGCGAAGGGCTATGGTTCGTCACAACCCAACCCAGGAAAGGAACCTGATCCACCAGGGACTCCTTTGCGTATTGAAAAATATATGGATAAACCTGAAGTTGCACCTCACATTCCTAAGGGAGTCCTTAAGCATTCGGGGCACAATCCTAATGCTTGAGCCACCCAGAACTATTCTCTTGTCGAGGATTTGGGCCACACTCCTTGTGCGATGTCTGCACTAGAAGTACTTCAGAGTTGTCCTTCGCAAAGGAAGGCTTTGCTTTCTACCCTTGGTGTGAATGATGATAATTCTTACTCCATGATTAAATTTGAAACCGCGGGAATTCAGCCTCATCTTCCTTACTATGTGTCTCTTTTGATTCATGTAGAGTGTCTTAACATGACCGTCAAGCACACTGTGATTGACGAAGGCGTTGCTACTTCAGTGATGTCTTTATCGTATTGGAAGGGTTTAGGTTCCCCTGAGTTGTCTAAATATATGACCATGTTAACTGTGTTTGATGGGAGACCGTTTAGGCCACACAGGATCCTTCCTTCCCTTAAGGTCTGTTTGGGAGGGAAGACCATTGCGATAGAGGTCGAGGTGGTTGATGCGCCCCTTGACTACAATCTCTTGTTGGGTAGGAATTGGATGTACATTATGCAAGCTGTAGCTTCTTCAATATTTCGCATTGTATGATTTCCGTTTAATGGGAATATAGTTACGATTGATCAAACGTCATTTAAGAATCCGTCAGCTACCGCATCTTCGGGAGCTTCAATCCCGATTGTAGAGCACTCTCATCCGGCAACTGGGAGTGTGGGTGTGGGCATGTATCCATCCCTCATGGGAAGCTTTAGTTGTCCTACACCTATCCTTATGATAGGGTCTAGTTCCGGTGAGGCTTTGACATCTGTGAGATCGATGTCTTTTCGCACGAGCCATATGGAAGATCCTTGGATTCTTCCTACACCGAGTGCTTCGAGTGAGCCCATCGTGACGGACGTGTCGTTGCCTGCAACTATGGTAGCTTATCAAGCTAATCTTGGATGTGTTGTAGAGCCTAGTCCTTCCTCTTCACGGATGGAGGAGGAGGACCCATATGTGTTGCCTGCATGGGTAGTTCAGTATTCTCACATGCATGATTGCCTTGATAGTGTTTTTCCTTCAGACGAAGAGATTATTGAGGCTATGTCAGGAGTTGAGCCACCATGGGAAGAGTTGCATCATAGATCTTATTTTCTTCCCGAGCTTGACTGCTTGGAGCGTGAGGACTTTAGAGAGGTTCTTAGTGAGAGAATTGGTAGTCCCATGGTTCCATTAAGCTCTCCTGGTCCGATGGCTGATGGGAAAATGGAAAATATATCTCCAACAATTCCTATCAATATCTCTCGCGATCCTGGAAGGATAGAGAATGTCTATATTGGGGCAGAATGTTCCCATGCTGAGATTCAAGAATACACTGAGTTGTTTAAATAATTTCATGATATCTTTGCTTGGTCTTACGATGAAATGCCAGGTATCAACCCTCGCATTATTGAACACAAGATTAAGACTTATCCCAATGCTAAGCTTGTTCGACAACACTTGCGTGTAGTGAATCCTAGGAAAGTACCCACAATTAAGGTAGAGATAGAGAAACTATCATAAAGCCGGTTTTATCTATCCTGTTCCCTTGACGGAGTGGGTTTCAAACCGTGTTCTGGTTGATAAGAAGCAGGGAGAGATCCGCATATGTACTGATTTCCATGACTTGAATTGTGCCTGTCCTAAGGACAATTTCCCCACACCATTTATTGATCAGATTTTGGATGAGTGTGCAGGTAGCGAGGTTTTTTCCTTTATGGATGGCTTTTCCGGATACAATCAGATACAAATTAAACCTGAGGACCAACATAAGACCACATTTATTTGTCCTTGGGGAACTTTTGCATATCAAAAAATTCCTTTGAGACATTATATTCTCCTTCGCTAGACCTTGGTTGTATCCCATGTCAATTCATTTCAATTCATCCTCACTCGAAGGATGATTGGGGGAAAATATAATAAATGGATTTTCATCTTGCAAGAATTCGATCTCGAGTTTGTTTCGGCAAAATCGAAGAAATCGTTAATTTTTGCGGAGCTTATATTGGATTTCCCAAGCGAGGCCGAGGAGTTGGTTTGTGAAGATATGTTTATCGATGAGCACATCTTCTTAATCTCAACTTTAGACCCATGGTATGGGGATATTATTATATATTTACAAACATTGAAGGTCCCTACACACCTCTCACGGGATGAACAACGACAGTTACGTCACGTCTCTAAGAATTACCTCATAGTGGATAACACTTTGTACCGTCGTGGGGTAGATTCCATTTTACATCGTTGTTTAACTCATGAAGAGGCTGAGGTAGTGCTAAATAATTTCCATGGAGGGGCATGTGGTGGTCATTTATCTGGGATTTCTACAGCCCAAAAAATCTTAAGAGCGGGTTATTTCTGGCCGTCAATATTTAAGGAGTGTGTAGATGCGGTCAAGAGGTGCCATCCTTGCTAGGTGTTTGCATGTAATATGTGCTCGAAACCTACCCCGTTACATCCCATCATCATCGTCGGTCCCTTCACTAAGTGGGGGATTGATTTTATGGATTGCAACCCAGCTTCAACTAGGGGGTATCATCATATCATAGTGGCTGTTGACTACTTCACGAAATGGGCTGAGGCTATGCCTACAATTAAATCCAATGGTGAGACAGCTGTGCACTTCGTATTCAACTAGATTGTTACTCAGTTCAGGATTCCGAAAGAGCTTGTCACTGACCATGGCTCGCACTTTCAGAATCGTATGATGGAAGAGTTGGCATCAAAGTCAAGGTATAAAAAAGAGCATTCCTCCTCTTACTACCCTCAAGCGAATGGACAGGTAGAAGCAGTGAACAAATCACTCAAATCCATTCTCCAATGAACCATCGCACAAAGCAAGAATAATTGGCACATTATGTTATATCCTACTTTGTGGGATTATAGAACCATTGTTAAGACTGCCACAGGTTTTTCTCCATATCAACTTGTACATGGAGTGGAGTCGGTATTTCCGATTGAGTGTGAGATTCCTTCTTTGAAGCTATCCATAGAGCTCTTACCAGACACTTCCCCATTGGAGGAGCGTTTGGTCTACCTAGAGCAGCTTTATGAGCAGCGTCGAGATGCCTTGGTGGCTCTAGAAGTAAATAAGAGTCGTGTAAAGGTTCAGTACGATAAGTCTGTCCGTCCAAGGAGGTTTAGTGAGGGAGACTTGGTCCTTTTGTGGGATCAACTGAAAGAACCCTTGGGGGTAGGAAAGTTTAACCCCATGTGGCATGGTCCTTACGTCGTCAAACGTGTGTTAGAGAAGGGTGCTTATGAGTTAGTGGATTATGAGGGAACGGCCTTGGCGGAGCCTAGAAATGGGCTCTATCTCAAAAAGTACTATGTATGATTTTCAGCCAAGGCTGGTTATTGTATATTATTGTACAGTTTTGTATAGGTAGGTCTTTTTCTTATGGTGATCGGGTTTGTGATTAGTTTCTGTTTCTTTTGGCAGATGTCAATGGAATCTTCCACCTTCATAGGATTCGTAGATGGTGTAAGCCGTCACAGTCAACACTTAGCCTCTGCTGCTTGGGTGATTTATACTCCTATGGATCATGTATTGTCTTCAGGAGGCGTATGTTTATGGCCATCTTCAAACAATGTTGCTGAATATAGTGCTATTATTGAGCTTCTACGGGATGCCATTTTACATGGCGTTCTCTCTCTTGAGGTACGTCTTAATTTGGAGTTAGTAGTGTCACAGCTTAATGGTTTGTACCATGTTAGAGATCCGACAATACTAAGAAGATTCTTACGTGTGAGATTATTAGAACGGCAATTTGACAATATTACATACATGTTCCAAGAATTAATAATCAAGTTGCTGACTCATATGCTAACTACATGTTAGATTGGCATTTGTTTCATACACAATAAGCTCACCACAAACATAAATTTTCACACATGTAAATAAAAAAATTGATCATCATAAAAGTTTTTATAATTATCCAAAATGTGGTAATACATAGTGTCATAATACAAAAATGGGGCTCTCGAGCCACCAAAATATAAATACACGGTAGTACAAAATGTATCACTCCCAAGTATCTAAGCCTGTGGATGAGGAGGGGGGTTGTGATCGTGGAATGTCACTACGGTTCTAGCTAGCCGTCGAAATAGACGCACCCATGCTCGTGGTACACCCACCACCTGGTGCTGCATGGCCTCAAGAAAGTCCTCGACTTGCGCCATGGGTACTCTGTGTGTCAGTCTCACGAAGTTGGTATGAATGCTTTGGAGCGTCCGCTTCGCATCCACACCCGTGATATCGTCTCCTCTTCCCCTCCGTCTATGACGAGGGAAGCCTTCAGGCTGCCATGGTCCCACATCTGCATGCATATGGTAGATATCACTATGTATTGTCACCCAAAAACATGTCTTTTGATTCCACATAATCAGAAAACACAAAAAAAATTAATAACTCAAAAATTTTAAAAAGAGGGTCGATATTCGTTACCAATGTCACCGTATGTCGATCCTGGTGGTAGCGGCATGTCCGGGTCTCCCCAGAAATCTATCCCCACATAGGGGTAGTCATCGATGGCAACTATATGTCATCGCCACCATGGAAAGAAATCAATTAGATAGGGGTTGAACACCCTACCTCCACCCAGTCTGCACATCGCATCCGCCCAACGCTGTTGGGCCAGATCTCGAACCCCGTGTAGAGGAATGTCACCTCCAGGGCTCAATCCTGGAACACGCTCAAAGAAAAATGTGGTCAGTATGCTACTGAAACTGAAGTTTCACACTCTGCCCATCTTGCACTCACTGAGCTGGTGTTTCATGTTGCCCAGTAGCGTAGTGCTCCAATCATATACCGTGGGTCTCATGCACTCCACTGCATAGAACATCAGAGGCCGCGAGGCCTGGTGGAGTGAAAGCTTGCTATCCTACCCAGTGTGAGTAGGATGGCCTTTAGGCCCAGCACTTGTATGGAGTTAGTTGGGATCTGACTCCACACCTTCTCCATCTCCGGATAGTAGTACACTGCAATGTACTCATCTATATTCAGGCCACCTCCGGGCCCGCGAGAGCGTAGGTTCACCACTTCCCCCCATCGGGAAAGTCCAATAATAAAGTATATGTCCTCCACTTCTATGGTGAGGGACATCCCGTCTATCTGGAACGACTCTGAGTCTGGATCCCAGTAGTCCACTAAAATATGCAATAGTCTTGGTTTGGCCCTTAAGCCACCAAGACACCAAAATTTGTAAAGACCGCATGCATGTAACGCTTGTTGAGGAATTAGATCTGCCCTTACTGCCTCTTCTACATCACCATGTTCATGTTCTCTCCATTCTAGGACCATCCTGCACATAAAATTTGAGTTTTTTCCATTACAATACTTAAAAATCATTGAGCGTGGCCGCATACGCGTCTGTTTGCTAAACAGTCGTGTATGTACGCGACTTTGAGGGCGTTTTCTGTGTATATCCAGCCCTATACGCGAAAAAACCCTCGATTTCCACGTGGGCCGTGGCGCACATCTTAGAATGGCCTAGAATCATAAATACACCACGGAATTTGACAAAATTTGCATCAAAATGAAAGAGTAGAGCATGGGTAAGTACCTGGAAAAAACGGTAGTGGATTCCACCCGCTGGATCTCCTGGAATTTGCTGTTGAAGTTCTAACTCAAATGGGTAAAAATTTCAAATATTTTATAATGTTTTGAATTTTTTACTATTTATAGAAATTTTTCAATTTTTTGAAAATTTTTACCCCCTTTCCTATAGTTTGGACCATTTTTGGACTAATTTATGATGTAGGAGACCTTTTTGAGTGTCGTTTCAGCCGTTGGATTGACCCGTTCGTGCCGATTTCAGGTATCATGTCTAAACTAGCATATAGGTTAGGTTTCATCACCATTTGCATTTTGCATGACCTTATGACCATTTCATTATAGCCTTAGGTACGAACCCACTCTATTATGTCACGGAACCTTCTTAATGTTTTAGAAGTGCCATGATATGAGTGGTAGAGCTTGACCTTACATGGGTACCCTGGTTAGCGCCTTATTTGCACTTGGTGCCCATGCTGACATTTTGTCCCTTAGGGTGTGGGAGTCTGTTGTATAGTATTGCCATGACATTTTGCAAGAGCCGCATACTCCTCTTGATCTTTTGCTGGCCCTTTTCCCTCAGGACTCCCTTATGTCAAGTTGTAATTGCATTATCATGAGCTTTGCCTGCCTTATTGAGCCTTACGTCGGCTTCCCTGACATTGATTTTCAGCCATATAGCCCAAGCTTGTCTCATGTCTAGCCATGCAGAGCCATTTTATATATCCTTTGTAGCTTGATTCCCTATTTTTACCAGGAGGGGACTTTCCCCCGAGTGTCGCTATCCTACACATGTATCCTTGCATTGAGAATAGGTATGTTCCACTGCTTGGAACTAGTTTGTTTTCCCATATGACACTCGTCTCCTCCTAGTCTGTAACTATAAAGCAGTTTTATTCTTTTTCAAGCTTTTTGAATATTTGAAAAAATCCAAAAAAATAAAAAAACCAAAAAGCTGGACAAGGAAAGATGTTATCTTTTGGTAGCTGTCGAGTCGTGTCGCCTTCAAATAGAGCATTGTATATCACATCCATTGGTTGGGTTTATAGTTTGACTTTAGGAGTTGTACTCGTTTTATCTAAGTTTATCTCCACCGACTGGTTAAGCTTCCAGTCCCCATGGAGCCTCTATCGATGCCTCCTGTGTTGCAGAGATGTCCCAGTTTTATATATCGAGTCTATGCTTCCTTTCTTCAGTCACCATTAATCATTATGCTCTTGTTCGAAGGAAGTTGAAACTTGAGTCGGTCATTCCCGGTACAGTTACTGGTTCGTGCACCTTATGATCGAGTCCTTCCACATTATACAGCTTTGCTGAGTACCTCGTGTTGGATGATGGGGGATGCCTTAATGCCCTCCTTCCAACGGATTTCATCCCATCAACTCCAGATCATTTATTCTGGGATTGGAATCTAGAGTCATCTTTGAGTGCCTTGAGACTTGCAGTCATCAATGGCAGGTTCTCTCGCCATCGACAGTTTTTGCGAATACATCAATGTCCCATGATAGATGGATCCTCTCAAGTGTTTGACCTCAACACATTTATTCACACTTGTTAGTTTGCACTCTAATACCTTGATTCCCATTTTCATTATCGGTGGGTGATCTCGTGTCTGTTAACGGTATACATCAATGACTGGTAATCAGATGATGGACTACTATGTTCAACCTCGACACCTCTATTCACATAGTAGGACATGTACTCGTAGCAGTTTGTGTAGAAGACCTTCCAGATTGGTGGCATCTCTTATATACTACCTCCTTGATCGTGCCAGTGTTCATGAGATTTCAGCTCTCGTGACTTGATTCCAGTATATGTCAGACATTTCCAGCTATTATGGAGATCTTGATCCATTGTATATCTTCAGCCATTATGGAGATCATGATCCTTTGTATATCTTCATCATGGAGATTCTGATCTATGTATATTGTACATGGCGATGACCACTTATGTGATATTTTGTATCATGCCTATTCATGGCCATTGTACTCTTATGTAGCCGGGACTGCTATATGTATTTGCAGTTATGTGCAGAGTTGTATCATTGCACTATGTTGATTGGGTGGCTGGTCTTCCATTTGGGATCCTTCATCACTCCACTTCTAGGATGGACTTATAATGTATTTCGTCCATCATATGACCCCTCTGAACTCACACATTAGGGGGCATCTGTTATAGCTGATTTTACCACACCATGTGAATCACACTTGTATGGCATTCCCTTGTCCCTCTGCAGACTCCTTAGACCCCTTGGACCATTTTTTGTCCTTTGATGTTTCCTATACCATCCCTATAAACATGAGAAAACTGCTATACGCGACTTTTAAACCCCTTATCGCGTATATACGCAGGTTTTACCCCTAAAACCGCATACATCAGGATGTGTACAAAATCCAAATCCTTTTGGAGTTTTCCTTGACATGAATCCGACTCACTTGTCTCCTGGCCTTCCATATGCCATGAGATCGCTCGGATTCGACCTTTCATTATTTCATTGAAAAGCTATATAAGGAACCCTTTGGATACATTGAAGGCATAAGAGAATTGAGAGCAAAGAAACTATAGTCCATTGTTGCTGGAACTTGTGCTTGAGTCNCAACGAGGATCTACTTCAACCATCCGGAATAAGGTATGAGGTCTGATCCTTTAGTGTTAGATATTTGATTTCTCTTGCATATTGGAAAGGATTGATTTTTGGAGTCAAGTTGTTTGTTGTGGTACCCCAAGCCATAGGAATTTCTCTCCATAACAGTGCTAAGAAGCCATTCTCTGGGAGAATGGAGGCACCTGGTTAGTTACCAGGAAATTGATTCAGTATGGGACAAAAGCTCAGCTTAGTGTTGAGAGGCCATTCTCTGGGAGAATGGAGGCACTTGGTCAGTTACCAGGAATTTTTTTCAGTCTGGGACTAACACTTAGCATAGAGTTGAGAGCCATTCTTTGAGAATGAAAGATGTAAGTGTTGTGCCTTTCTCTGGATAGTAGATGGTGTGTCCTTCTATGCTAGTAGATTTAAGTGTTGATCCTTTCCTTGGATGATAGATGGTGTGTCCTATCATGCCATTGGATGTGAGTGTTGGTCCTTTCTGACATGATGGTGGATGTGTTCCTCTCATGGTCAGATGTAAGTGTTGGGGGGGCCTTTCTGACTAGGTCAGATATAAGTGTTGAAGAATATGAATACCTACATGGAGGCTAGGGCTACAACCAACATGAAAAAGGCCTGGCTCTATAGAAATTCCTGTGACGAGAAGAATGAAGAGATAGCATCATTTAATTGAGATAGCATAAGCAGTGATGATAATGATGATCCAGTGATGATCCAGATTTGATGATGATCTAGTGATGATCCAACTTTGGTGATGCTCTAGATCAAGTGATGATCCAGACTCAATCATGATCGAGTGATGATCTAGAATTGATGAAGATGACTTGACGATGAAGATGACTTGATGATGATCCAGATGATATAGAGAAGAATACTTGTGCTGATAAATTGTGTCGAGAGAATACCTTCCTAGTTAAGAGGGAGTGTTGATGTAT